>JANRMT010062854.1:136320-172580 GCA_026402145.1 Polypterus bichir lapradei | reverse complement strand
GTGAGGGCTTTGCCTTTTATTAGTATAGATCATATATATAATATATATAATTTTAATCATACAGTATATATATGATTTAAAGAAAAAAAGAGTAATTGCAGGACAGTCTATGTAGCATGATGAGCACATGACACAGAAAAACTGAACATAATATCTTAAAAGAATGAACAGACTGGGTTGTGAGTTTAAGTAGATACAATTTTAACACTGAAACCCTCTGTTCAATGTTTGCAGGCATTTTGATTACACTGTTAGTTCATCAAAGTCGAAATCATGAAATTAAGATGCCATATAAATTTTCCACACTAACTGTAAAGCTGTTTGATGTCCCTTCCATCAGAAGTGTGGTGTGGTGACTAATGCACTAGAAGTTTACCAATTCCATTCCTGCCTCTGACTCAGAGTGTAAACTTAAGCAAGTCACTTGACCTGCCTGTGCACTAACTCTAAAATCCTCTGTAAATGGTTGCAACAGATTCTGACCTTGTAGGTAACCCTGAATAAAGGTGTCATATGGTGAAAGTGTACCATTTACATCACCTTCAGCAGGCATAAATGGAAGCCCAGCAGACAGTCAGTTAATAGAGTTCTGAAGCAGTGGCAGCAGTAAACATGAGTGATAATAAATCAGTAACAGTTTAGGATAGGGGCTACCCAGGTGCATCTACATGTAAGATAAGTTTAAGATAGTCTTTGTTTTTATCTTAGTAAGACTTACAAAATATCAATGGAAACACTACCAACTGTATGAAGCATCTATTAGTCACTTCATGCTGTCTAACAAGATCTTAACAAAGTCTTTCTTTGAAATAAAATGCTAATAGCTGCCTGAACAATTAATACAAAGGAGGAGATATGATTTATAAATGTCAAAGTTAAAGTCCACCTAGTGGAAAGCATTGCAATTGCAGCTTGACTTTCTCCACTCTTACATTACGTTAATTTGGATGACGTGTCAATGATAGGAATGTACAATTCATATTTCTGTATTTGGAGTTTAAGTGACTTGCTCCCTGTTGACGAAAGTCACGCTGGTAGTGGCATCCTTCAGAAAAGATCTCAGACCCCTTCGTTTTCTGCACATTTTATTGTATTGTAAATTTGATTTTAAATTGACCAATCTGACATTTTACACATTATTTTACACTCAATAACAATAACAAAGTGTAAACATGTTTTCAGAAAAGTCTGCAAATTTATTAAAACCAAAAACTGTAATCTTTTGTTCGTATATAAATTTGGTACTTTGTAGAAGCCTGTTTGGTAGCAATTACAACTTTGGTCTTCTTGGATGAGTCTTTATCAGCTTTGCACACCTGGATTTGGGATTTTTTCCCCATTCTCCCTGGTAGATCCTCTCAAGCTCCATTAAACTGCTGCATTCCAGGGGTCTCCAACTCTGGTCCTGGAGGGCCCCAGTGGCTACAGGTTTCATTCTAACCATTTTCTCAATTAGTGACCTGTTTTTGCTGCATATTAACTTCTTTTGAATTCATTTTAATTGAATTGTTTTTAGAGATTTGTTCCCCTGAATTTCTTCATGATTCCTCTGAATTGCTTCATTTCTTTCCTTAAATGGCACCCAAACAGAAATGAAATCTGAAGTGACTGAGCCAAAAGAAGACCAACTACGTCAGGGCCTCAAAATCCAATCATTTTCAATACAACCAGTTGCTTAATTATTTGCTGATTCTTGTTATTAATTAAACCCGTTCTTTAATTCCGCAGCTTATTGCTGCTCTCATTATGCAATAGCATACATTTCTGAAATTGTTGATTTTCTCTTTTCTAAGAGCACTGTTAAAATGTTTTGTGGACCTGAGCAGATCAGCATTCCTGAGACCTCCATCTTTCTTTATTTGCAGATATGATGGACACAGTTTGCTGGTCATGTTTTGGCTCATTTGGTATCTCATTTTTGTTAAGAAACAATTAAGAGGGCTGAGTCTTCAAGAGCAAGTCAAATAAAATTAATTCAAAAGAAGTTAATTAGTAGCAAAAACAGGTCACTTATTAAGAAAAGGGTTAGAATGAAAACCTGCGACCAATGCGGCCCTCCAGGAAAGGAGTTGGTGGCCCCTGCTGTAGTCTGAGGTCCCATGCACTCTGGAGCAGGTTTTTTTTTTCTTAGTATATTGTTGTGTTTATTATACTCTTGATTCTGACCAGTTTCCCTGTGCCTACCACTGAGAAGATCCCCTACAGCATGATGCAGCCAACTACAAGTAGACTGTCATATGCACCTGATTCATGGAGCACTACTGAGATGGTCATCCTTCCAAAATGTTCTCCCATCTCAGCAGATTACTTTTGAAGCTCTGTTTTGAATGACCACTGGGTTCTTAGTCACTTCCCTGACTAAGACCCTTCATGCCTGCTTACTCAGTTTGGCCAGATCGCTCATCCTAGGAAGAGTCCAGATGGTTTCAAACTTCTTCCATTTCACAATAATTGAGGTCAGAGTGCTCCTGGAAACACTCAAAGACTTTAAAAACTGTATTATACCCTTGTCCTGATCTATGACTCACCACAATTAGAGAGCTCTTTGGATTTCATGGCTTGCATTTTGTCGTGACATGCAGTGTAAATTGTGGGAACAGAGGTGTCTGCCTTTTTAAGTGAGGTCCAATCGATTGAGCTTGCCACAGGTGGACTCCAGTCAAGTTCTACACACATCTCAATGGTTATGTAAGCTAACAGGGTGTATCTGACCGCAGTTTGGAGTGCAATGAGTACTTCCATAAATGAGAGATTTCAGTTTTTGATTTTTAATAAATTTGTAAACCTTTCTGACAACATGTTTTAACTTTGTCAATATGACTTATTGAGTGTACATCAATAAGTGTAAAAATGTCCAACTTGTCCTTTAAAAATGAAATCTACAAAACAATAAAGTGTGCAGAAAGTGAAGGGGTCTGAACACTTTGTGAATCCACGGTGTCATTTTACTCATAACAAACAGCAGTCACGTGTTATTGGCCATATTGCATCAGCTGTTTTTTCCCACCAGAAGCAGAGAATCTTTCAAAGTCTGTGGTTTCATCATTACATAGGGGTTCAGATAAAGAATTCATGTTTCCAAAACTATCTGACCTTTTAAATCTGCTAATGAAAATCTTGTTTCAGTTGCTTTGTGAAAAATCTTTCTGTTTAGCCCTCTGTTATGAGCATTTCTTGAATTTTAAAACAACACAAATATTATTCAATATGTAATTTTAGAAGCAATAAACTTAGCATTCATTCAGCCATCTAGTCACTCAATTATTTGAACCTGGTGTTCAGACACTCTTAAAAATAAAGGTGCCAGAGTGGTTCTTTCAGAGCGATGCCACAGGGGAACCAGTTTTGGTTCTCCAAAGACCCCTCCACATGATATTTCCAGGATGAATCTTTCTTTATTTAGATCTGTAACAGGCTTCTTACAGTAAATGGCCATGAATAGAGGTAACACATTTGTGAAATATCATTGGGTTTACGATTTTATGCATACAAGAACATAGGATAAGGGAACAGGTTTTCTTTTCTGTTACTGTTAGTGTCCTGCTAGGTAGTCTACCGAACATTAAACATTTCAGATTTTTTTCTACATATTAGGAAGTTTTTCAAAACACAAAGAACCAACGTCATATGCAGGGAACCCTTCCCAGAAACAAGTGGTGCTTTGTCAAGCAGTACTTCCACGAGATACCACAAGACCGAGTAAAGAACCATAAAATGCCATTATAGAACCTAAGAGTGGAGGAATTAAACATGGACAGAGCACCAGTCCATCGCAGGAAACTTTATGAGCACCAATAAACCCACTCATGATAAGAACACTAAGAATCAAACATGCGTATATCTCTCCATATATAAAATCCAACATCTGTCTGTCTGCTTTTCACAAGAGAACTACTTAATGGATTTAGATTGGGTTTTTTTCTAGAATTTGCTCGAACATTTTGGTTGATTTTGCAACTTCTTTCATCATGTTAAGTATGATAGTTCCATTGCGGTACCAATTTATTTGCGGGAATCCGAGAGAGATGCCGCAGGCAGAGGGAAGGGGAGCGGGGCCCTCCTCACTCACGCTCCACCCTCGGGGAGTTCCTTACCAATGCTTAACTAGTGAACAAGAGTACTACTTAACAGATTTAGATCGGGTTTTTTTCCAGAATTTACTTGAACATTCTGGTTGATTTCATGACTCCTCTCATTGTGCTAAGTATCATAGTTACATTGCGGTACTGGTTTATTTGTGTGAATCCGAGACAGAGGCTGCCTGTTGGGGGGGACAAGTGTGACATCAGGAGTGGAAAATCAGTCTACTTCTGTGTTTTGGCATGTACCTTGCCTCCGCTTACCTAGCAGCACATTTTTGTTTATTGATTTTTAAAGTTTGTCCTGTTTCATTACTACGCAGGTGGAGCCACAGGGGACGGCTTGTTAAAAATATAAACAGAAACTGATGTTAACTGAAACATAAAGAGAAATGTTAAATGACACACAGACCAAGACCCAAATATGCATTGACCGCTGGCCCCTGGAACACTGAGGCAGTGGTGCTAATCAGTGAGTTTAATCTGTGCTCGCTGTCTTATTGTATACATGGAATGTTTCTATTTAAAACTAAGCTGATATCTTAAAAAAAATCTAACAAACTTAATCCAATTATTATATATTTTAAAAAGAGATATTTCATCTAGGCTAAGTGCTTTTGTTTACTTTCTCTGAATGTAGATTTATTTGTCTCAGAATGAGACAAAATATTTTAGTGGGCTCAAAATTTCGATATGTTTGCAATGGATTCCCACATTTCCAGACAATCTTGATCGCTATTTGCGTGTGTTTGTGTGTGTGTGTGAGCTATGCCACATATCAACACTCCTGACTGGATCAACTGATTGGCATTAAATCTGGCATGTTTTACAATTCCAAAATGCTTAAACTGCACTGATACTTTGCAGAAGACCGGTACCCAGAAACTTCTGTTTTACCAAATATAATACTGTATCTAGTTTTGAAGCAAAAAATGATCTTAAATCTTCCTTTTTGAAAAACGTTTTGAAAACTAAAATGTCATTAAATTTCTCCAAATATTTCTGTTGCCACGTTTTTCCAGACTATTATCATTATACTGTGGACAGATGTTTGGTTTTTCAGAGACAATCATGTCAGGTCATTTTCAAACCCACTTAATGTAGACTAGGGTCATGGGTGGCTGCAGCTTATCCAGGCTAGCACCTGGCAGGAACAAAGCACTGGACAGGGCACCAGTCCATCGCAGGGAAAACACACACCCACATATCAACACACCAAGCACACACTAGGCCCAGTTTAACATCACCAATTCACCTAACCTCCATGTCTTTGGACAGTGGGAGGAAACTGGAGCACCCAGAAGAAATCCACACAGACATGGGGAGAGCATGCAAACCCCACGCAGGGTGTACCTGGGACACAAACCCGGGTCTCCTTACTGCAAAGTGGCAGTGCTACCACTGCACCACCATGCTCATGGTCAGTGCTGCAATGAATTTGTTTCCATCCATCTGTCAATCTTCCTAACCTGCTGGGCTGCAAGGTAAATCTGTTTAGGATTTAACATATTTACAATATTCCAAAGATTTTGTAATATCAACAACTATTTTTGAACAATGGAAAAAAAATCATCAAATCACTGAAGGAGGCCCGATACATTCTGTTCCTTCCTTTATAGCTCATACTTTATTTACCTCTCACTCTAGCCATTCTTGTCTTCGTCTGTTTCCTGATATGGAGACCTCACTAGTGAGTCGTATAACCTAAAAGATATAAAGCATCCTATTAGCCTTCTTGATTGCATCTAAACACCGTCTGGATGTAATGGCTCCATGTAAGATCACACCTTTCTCTCTGTTTTGCTGGTACCCCACCTCTTGCCATTCCAGAAATCAAGAACTCACACTAGGACAGATGCAGGACATTTCCTGTTGCCAGTGTGAATCTCTCGGCTCTGGAGGTGTGATGTTGGATATTTCACTGATCCTCAACATCTTAGTGGTGCCATGGTGAAATGACTAATACATTTAAAAAATATATTAAAAACCAGTAACGGCACACTGCACTGAAAACACTTGACTTGAGCATTCCTAGTACTCATCCTCTTTCTCTGTACGTTTAGCATTCGTTTGCTCAGAGGTTGATGCACTTCCTGTTTCCTGAGTAGCTCTTTTTTTCTCCACCTTAGTGGCCCGCTTCTTCTCTTCTTTCGTCGGCATCTTTTCGCATTAAAACTGATTAAATCAATGTTTGTGTTGCAATTACTTAGTATGTTTTCCTTAATTTTTCACTTAAGCTGGCTCTTACGTCTTCAATCTGCCTGAAGAATGATTTAAGATATGAAGAGGTAGGGAAAATGACGGCAAAGGTGTAGGGATGAGAACGCCGCCCGTACGCATGTACTGCATGGCTGCCCTGCTGGCCGCTACCGCAAGTTTATTCTACCATAAAATAAAATCAAAATAAAAAGAGGAATAACCTTGGAGGTCAATCATCACCCCAAAAGCAGATAGTAGACATCACGTAGTATATGTGCACCAAATTTCAGGTCAATTGGTCAAACGGTTTGCGAGCTACAGGTAATTTAAAATCCCGGACAGACAAACAGACAGCCACGGTAGCGTATTATATAAAAAGATAAGTACAAATAAGATTGTAATAGTTTTCATTATCACCTCCTCACACTCCATCAGGTACATGGTTATGGGACATTTATGTCTATTCTAGGAATAAGGGGGCAAGGCAGGAATCAACAAATTAGCAGCTCATAAAATGGCACATTTACTCATACCAGATCAATTTGGAGCTGTCAGCTAGCAGAAAGGACATCTTTGGGACTACCAAGGAAGCAGTTAAGTGGACATGGGGTCAATGTGCTAGGTCCACACAGACCATGAGCATTTGAGGAGTCAAAGCAGGTCAAAGGTGAATTGAGGCAGCTACAGAACATTTTTCAAAATGTTTTAAAGCTCAGCAGTACTGTTAATACAAACATTTTCAGTCCACGTGCGGGTATGGAAAGAAAACATGAAAAATTAAAAGTGAGTAATCTGTTGGCACCCCTTAAAAATGCCATAATACTCTGGTTGTTTATAGGATAACATACAGTGAAATCCCAAATCTGCACACCTCGTTGGAGTTTTAGCCTCTGTTAATGTAAAGCCTGAAAGCAAGACAAATCATATTGGACCTTCAACAATATTTAAGTGAAGAGGTATTATTTCTAGGAAAATAATTCAAATGAAAATACTTTCAATGCCACGGTTCTCAAATTTTGCACAGTCTTTAGATGCTCTGTCTTTTACTTGGACTATAGCACTATATTGGACTGTTATACGTTGATGTCCACATTCATTCACCGCTCCATTTTATTCAGTTTAAAGCTGCAGATAGAGAGAATCATTAAGCATTCCCAGCAGCATTAGTACTTTAACAGATGGCTCACTCACTCACTCACGTGAAGTGGCTAAAGCTTTGGGTGTATGTAGGCAGTATGGTGCAGTGTTTTAAGCTTTGGATCTCAACGTCCAAGGTTGTGGGTTCATACCCTACAACTGATGCAGTACCACGATGAGCAAGACACCTCACCTGCTTGTGCCTCAATTGGGAAAAAGAAAAAGAAATGTGAAGAACACTAACTTAAATGGTATAAGTTGTCTTGTGTAACAAATTGAATCTTAAAATGTTGTAAGTTGCCTTGGATAAAGGCATCAGCCACATATGTACATGCAATTAACTTAACACACAACTAGAGTACCTGAAGAAAGACTATCATGCATGTGGGGAAACTCCTCTCAGGTTAAGATTTGAACCCAGGATTTGTGGAGCTGTGATGGCAGCAGAAGCAGCACCCTCCAAACCACCCACACCCCAACAGATTCCATCGTTTTTCAAATGAGAACAAAATACACCAGTCAAGATTTCATTTTTTCAAATCTTGTTTTAATTCTAGTTTATTTCGCTGTTTTCTATTTTAGGTCTGTTGGTGAAACATGTGCATTTCAGACCAGCAACTGCAAAATAGTCAAAAGGTAAAAGGCATCTCTGTAAAACTTGTGGGCTCTCTGTCAACCTTTGGCCTTTCAATGTTTTAATACCATCTCTTGACAATAATACAAAGAACCCAAGCAATTACAGTTAATTCACTTATTTGCTGCCCTCAATAGAAATTAAAGCAATGGACAGATAACATTTAGAGGCCTGTCTCATTCAGCGGACGCTCCCATATTTCATTTGGCTGTATGACTAATTTGGAGTCCGCACATTAAAATAAAAAAAATAAAAATAATAATAAAATAAAATAAGAAAGGACCATTGGACTGAAATGGTATGAGAGTTTGAAAACCAGCAGTCTGAAAAACAAACACATTTGCAGCCCATTTGGCTCAAAAATCATCAAAATCAGGGACTGACTACTTGATTAATTAACGATACAGATAGACAGAGATACCACATACAGATTTGTTTCTTTGAGGTAACAAAATTCCTGAAATTGGACAGAATATATCCAGTCCTCCTGGGTCCTGTGTTTGCTAGTAGCTTGGCAAATAGCTTAGAGCACACTACGGACTTTTAGCAGTTTGTTCTGCTTTAAACAAAAAAAAAAATTAAAATAAAATAAACACATACACACAAAATATATATATATATATACACATATATAAATACATATATATATTAATATATGTATATATATATATGTATATACATAAATATATATAAAATAGCAGCATGTTAAATCATGGCTAAATGAGCTATAGGTCAAGGCAGTAGGTCTCTTCTACCGGGTGTTGTTGAGCTAACCTTCAGATGCAAGAGACGTTCACGGAACACTGGCATTAGGAGTATAAAGGAGAGGGACAACGTAAATAATTAAAGGACCTTTTCCTCAGAGAGTCTCATGTTATTGTCTTAAAAAGAAATCAGTACAAAGGCTGACGGATACAATCATGTCTACATGAAATTTATTGTGCAGTAAATACATTTTATTTTGATTAAAAATGTAGAGCTTCTAGCCATTTGTTGAAAACAAAGACATGTACATTTTAATCAAAATGACGTTAAATTACTACCAAAAATACATACTATGGCTTTAGAAGTAGACATGACATATAAAACATCCATCATCAGTTTTCAACTCGTATAAACACTTTATAAATATATAATATGTGGCCGTGAATGGCCTAATTGGGTAACACAGTCTCTTTTAATGAAACAGCTTAAAACTCAAAGAGTTATATATTCGGATTAAATATGGCACCAGTTTTAATCAATGCTATCTACTTGCAGACTGCAGGACCCATTTGGAAATAATGAAAAATGCATTTATATTTGCAGTTTAAAACAGAAATTATGAAGAAAATAGTAAAATCCCAGACTATGCAAAATAAAGATGAACGGCACAATGAGGTATTGTGAAAAAGGAAGGCTAGTCTTTTTTTGTTTTTTTCTGTTTTTTGGAATAGAGCAGAAGTCACATTAAGTAAAAACTGATCACGTAAAAAAAAAAAAAATAAAAATAATAAAATAAAAAAAAAAATAAACTACGAAAAAAACAAACAAGATGTCAATAATATCATAATTTTCTATGAGAAAATTAAATTCTCTATTACATGGCAGTATATTGACATTGTAATAAAAATGATCCACAAAATAGCAGCAAAACACGACTTATATAAGAGAAAAAAAAGCATTCTGTATTACTTTTTTACACTTTGCTGGGAAAAAAACAATCTTCCATAGCAGCTCAATAAAAAGGAGTTTTCTCCATTTTCTTTTGTTTCCATTTATACAATCAACACCTTTTTTTCTCCAAAACTATTCACCTACAAAATCATTCCCTCCCATTTATTTATTTTTCTTCTCGTGCAGCAACTTCAATTTTTCCTTGTCGCCTCCCTTCACTACTTTCTAAAGAAAAAAAAATTAAAAATGGTACAATTCCAAGTTGTGCAAATCTTCTAATAGTATCTAAATTTAAAAAATAAGGGTGGGAAAAACAGTTGGAACTATACTTTTTTTTTCTTTTTCTTTTTCAAGTACACCAATTCTACGTGTTAACTATGGTGTCTGTTGCATCGGTTCATTAAGTAGGGTCTGAAGATTCGTACAGAGTGTTTGCTTGAAGCACACAATCTACACAGCGAGTTGGGGTGTTAGCAAATACATATAAAAACACTAAACATAAGTTTATAATCCATACTGGCCTCAGAAGAAGAAACAGTTTCTTTAAAACAATCAACCCTTTGCAATAAATAGAATCTTTTGCTATATCTATAAGTTACATATTTTAGTGTTGAAAAATGCATGTGCTACAAACAAAACAACAAAAAAGCTCCGTTTCCCCCATTAAAACAACTTGCTGATCTGTCTGCACGTGAGTCAAACCCTCAGGGCCCTACTTACAAAGATGGCCTCCCATCGTCCTCGCTAACCTCACTTACTCAAAAGAACAAAACAGAAAGCAGAGCTACCACATGGGCAGCGTGCAGAGAAGCCATCGTTCAGTTCCTCGCCCAGTAAGCAACACCATAGTTAAAGCAGCTCGCTTCACATTGCAAAGACAAGCGCTTCGGATATTCCGCAACCATTCCATTTTCTTTTAAGAATGTCCCATATTTCATTTTTATCTTAAAATTTCCTCAAGAGTCAGTAAATTCTAATCGACTGAAAGTGCTTTTTTAATGGAATGGTTTTAGAAACAAAAGTGATAAGGAATCATTATAA
This sequence comes from Polypterus bichir lapradei, assembly GCA_026402145.1. Lineage (NCBI taxonomy): Eukaryota > Metazoa > Chordata > Cladistia > Polypteriformes > Polypteridae > Polypterus > Polypterus bichir. Next base: position 161,834 of record JANRMT010062854.1, on the reverse strand, counting down.
AAACCTAGGCTGTGGATTGCACGTGAGGCTTAGGAAGTTTTTCCTTTTGTATTTTTTTTCTTTAGGTCATTATTTTTGTACATATCAACAATGACAAAAATGCAAAGACCTCTTCCCCACACTGTCCATTATTGGAATGCTATAATATAAGCAGAGAAGCAGACTCTCATCCCAGCAGAGTGATTGCTGGATACTCTCCCAAGCACTCCGGTAATCCACAGGTTCTAAAAGAATAAAATATTGTATACCAACGTTCAAAAAAAAAAAAAAATTATAAACACACTGGCTATTGGTTTACATTTAACCATTTAAAAGGAGAAGAGGGTAAAGATTAAACAAAACTGAAATTAGGAAGTCTTGGAAAAACAATACAATAAAGTGACTAAATTCATAAGCAAGCAGATACAAGGAAGCCTAGACTGCGATAAAGCTAAAATAAGGAAAATATAAAAGTATACTATAAAAACACCTCTTCTACTTTAAAAATGGTTCTTTCACACATTAAAAAAAAAAAAAAAAACCCTCCGCCGGAGAGATCATTGTTGGTTTTTGTCCATTATTATTCTCATACAAAAGTAAGAGGCACAAAATGTTTCTTTTTTGTATAAAAACTAGTGGATTAACATCTTGTATAAATGTCTATTACTTTTTAGCACAACTTGGTGAGTCATGCCAAATCCTACGTTTTCTCTTTTTTTTTTTAGCAAGATTTTTTTTATGCTCTTTTTTTTAATATTTTGGAATTTTTAAAAAAATTTTTTTGGTTTTTTTTTTTTTTTTGCTTTTTTTTTTAAAAATTTTATGCCACAGGTGCAAGGGACGAAAAAGAACCAAAGAAGTATGTATTATTTTCCCTTCTTTAGTTATATGTTTTTATAATAATCATCGTGAAGATATTTTTTCTTTGTTTTTTTTTTTTTTTTCTGTACTCGATGTATTTGGGATGCTAGGCCAACTCGTCCTTCTCGAAAAGCCTTTTGTTGGGTTGCCATGACAAAACTCCATGGATAGTCCTCTCAAATGTTAACGTCTCTCACATCCGTTGGTGTGCAGGAAAGGTCCACTTCTTCATCGAGAGTCTTTGTTTCTGAAGAGATGTTATGTTGCTGTGCCTGGCGCAGACTTGTCTCAAGAAGGGACTCTATCTGTTCTTGGCAAGCTCTCAAACAGTCCTAAAAAAGATTTTTTTTTGAAAGGGGAGAAAAAAAAAAAAAATCAAAAAACAAAACATTACAAAATTGTCAGGTGCATTTAAGGCTGATGATGCTGTAAGAAATTACATTCAAGAATCTTAAACCAGTTGTGACCGGAGAAACTGGTCAGTTACACAGCAGCTAAATGGCTGGACACTTGCACTAATTCTGACTCCATTTAACACAAATCCCTTTGATCGAACAACCACTCACAACATGTCATTTCTCACAACGCCCTTAACCTAAGATTCCTGGAAAACAGCACGCCTCTCAAGGGTGGGTCCCCTTGAAGAAACTCAATACCACCCATCCAGTCAACTAATCAAATATATTGTTGTGTGTCTGGTTGAAGAAAACAGCCAGATTCAAGATTTCAAGAGGATATTGTAGATGACTTGTTAGATTAGACGCGTTCCTCTGCACCAGCATGAAGTGAACCACCATGACTTCTGCATTCACATATAAGCAGGCATTTCAATCGAAAGAAAAATAATACTCTATCCAGTTACACAAAGGAAGGCATACATCTCCACAATCATATCCCACCCCCCACCTCCTCCCTACAATAATGTCTTCCACTTGTCGTTCCGTTTTAGTTTCTTGAAATAAGTGCCACTTGCTTCCCTGTGCACACTCTGCTGCTTTCAGAGGGGGGACTTTGATACTTCCTCTCAGTTCCCTGCCGTTTTCATTGACCTCTGTCAGGCCTCGGTCCATGCAGCGCAGTCACTCTTCCATGAGAAATTGCCATCAAAAGTGTTAGCGTTCGCATGACTGGCAATGAATGTTGTTTCACTGAGAAGGTGCGTGGCCTGCTGCTTTCTTTCAGTGCCGTTTTTAGTTAATCACCATTCACAAGCATCTTGTAGGTTCCCTCTTCCTCTTCCTACACTCCCTATTACACACAGAATGGCCTGAATCGAATCCTACACCCAGATTTATTATGTGTGGCTTTTTTTTTTCCTCTCTCTTTTCCCTTTTGCATGACTGATCTTTGCCTCCACCCAGACATTTTATATGAAGGTTAGAACTAATGTTACTCCTCTGAAACCTATGACCTTTCATTTCTCACCATTTGGACTCTGCACTCCCTCTAAGCATTGCATAATTCAGGCCTAAAGCCACGGGTACAATGAAACTGCAACCGAAACAACTCGGTTGAGATTCTGGGTAAAGCTTTGATCTTGAACCATTGTGACCAAAACAAATGAATAGTCAGATGCAGTCCCTCATTTTCTTATATCATTATTGCCAAATGACAGCCTCTCTCTTATTTTTGTTGAAAATATAAGTAAGTATTGACTTCCACTAAGTGTGTGCCTCTCTGACCTGGTACTTTGGAAGCACTTCTGAAACTGCTGCCGTCTACTTTCATTGTAATTCCATTTACTGCAGGAAAGCGGACCACAACAACAGAGGCAGATTCAGTGGTGTCTCCTCGAGCAGGCAGGCAATGGATTAGCCTGAAGACAACAGGCATAAAAGGCAAGAAACCCTATCTTCAGCAGCAAATTCCTGGCTAGAAAACAATGGTAAGTAAAGCAATTCAGTCTCTTTGGATAAGAGGGATAGAACTATTCACATGTGGAGGATTGCCCAAGGGCCTTAATTGTGATTATTTGGGTTCTAATTACCACTGATCAAAGCAAAAACAGGAAACTGGAGCCTTACCAAGGTGACAAGGGGCTGTAAAGAAGTTATAATCAGGTAGCATGGTTTTTTGTTTTCTCTCTACAATCCACTGCCAATCCATCAAAGAAAAAAAAAAGTGTGCCTTTGTACGTATTGAAGAAGGGGCTTGGAGTTTGACCACGTTACCATTTAAATCACAGTTACTAAGAAGATCGATGATGGCCTCATTTTATATGTCTCTTGTGGTGATGATGCTAAGGAGCATCAAGATGCTGATGCACACTGGCATGCTGGTACACAAAATGCAAAGAGTGAGGGAAAGGATGCTACATCCAAAAACTTCACGACAGGGTCCAAAGATCTTAAAAAGCACACGAGAAATAAGCAGACAGACACGTAAAGCAAATTACACCACCCAGCATCAGCTGCAATCAATAGCCGCGTAAGACATATTTCTAAAAAACTATGGAGTACTACCCCATATTACTGACCGGAAAAAGAAAAAGTACTTTCTGTGATTACTGATGCTCTGTGTTCTGCCCTAAAATATGTCATGTTTATCCCTTATTCACCATCAAGAAAATGTAATTACGTGGGGAGATTTAAGAGCTGGCTCACTTTTGAATAACTGGCAGCCCACCGTTATTAGAAGTAAAGTGCATTAGTTCTGGGAGATCACTGACCCTCCTCCACCTTCCACCCCAACATTACCTCCTACACAAGACCCCACAAGAGAAAACCTTTTCTTTGAGAAAACAATAGAAATCTGAATCTCTTGACTTTACACATCATTGTAGCATGGATCACTGCATTTAAGCCATGGCTGGAAGAACTCTTCCTGGCCCATTGATTCCTGAGGTGTTTATGACTTGCTACCTGCTGAGACTCATCTCCTGTAAGCTACCAGACAGTCAGGGAGCTCTACCACTAGCTTTAATTACACAATTAGTGCTAGTCATTAACAGGGGTGAAGAGGTGACCATCAGTGAGAGTTACAGAGGAGGCCAGACACATACTCAAAAAAAAAAAAAAAAAAAAAAACCCTAACAAATTACATAATAAAAATGGAACAATGAGCTTTTGGTCACACCATACTTAAAAGAAAAGGAGTTAATGACAAGATGACAGAGACACTATGGGGTCTGGCAATGAAACTGATGAGACCCCATTTCTTTCCTGGGAACAGATTCTTTTATTGCTTAAATGTGGAATATATCCACCTACTGCAACTTCCATGATGTACAAGTGTGCGTAATTATCTATATCTGACTCCGAGTGCGTGCAGCATTCATTAATGCATGTACATTCTGGGGAGTTCTATGCATGTGCACGTGCATACATTACGAGGACAAGAGTACTGTAACGTTTGAAATAGTCTTGGCCACCAATTTGAGTAAGCTAGAATTATAAAATGTATGACGATGATTGTATATTTCCATGTGTTCCATTTCATTTCTGGACAGCTCACATAGGCAATGGCAAATGTTTGCATGGCTTACAAGCAAACAACTGGCCATCTTCAAGAGAATGACTTGAGCTCACATTGTGGGCGAGTGGCAGAAACTGAAACGGCAGTCCTGTAATTTGTGACATTCATACTATTCTTTCTACAATTCAGTTCTTAATCATAAATAAAAAAAACCACCATATTTTAATAGAAAAAAAATCTATATTTGCCAAAAATTTAAAAATTTAGCCTTTACTCAATGGCTAAGAGCCATTCTTTGGTTGGCATCTAATTGAACATGTTGCTCTATATACACATGTACATATCTTCCTTAGAATAATGTGGTGCCTCTAGTTGTGCGCTTCACTAGCTCCCAGGCATAACACTTGTCATTTCTGACTCAAATTATAAAAAGTGCCTTGGCAATAGGAACAACTGTTCATTCCTTCTTGGCAGAGTACTGTCTATCTGATTTTGCATGCATCAAGCACTCTGGTGATAGGGAAATCCTAACTTTTCACTCGGCTTTCAATCCTTGAACTCACAATACATCTGATTATGATCTTTGTAGATCTTTCAACCTACCCTCTTCACTTATGCCAGGTATCACTAAATGCGTCAAATCTCCTTTTGGTATGCGTGCACACAGGAAATAATGTACTGTAGAGATGCCGTTATGATAAAATACGCCAACTGATTCCCTAAGCATTTTTACGTTAACTGCTTACTATTAAATCTAAAAAGATTGTGTGTCCTGAGTGTAAATAATACATAAAAGAAAAAAGCAAATGCCACACTATATCCTAATACAGACGTTTCAGGTTTCTTTTGTGCAAAGTTTATTTTGTCACCTAATAAAAACCAAAGTCCAAACTGGCTACAATGCCTTGCTTTTTTTTCTCTAATCTGTATTAGAAGATACTGCATGCTTAATGGTAGACTACACTCATGCATTGCCTCCTAGTAATACTTTTCACAAATTTGGAGAAACCACAGAGGCCATGCCACCCAAGTGTAATTAATGGGTATGTTGGCCAACCAATGCACAAGATGCTGATTCTGCTCTTCTATTGCGGACCCATTTTTTTTTTGTCAGGTTTCCACTAAAGATGTCCAGATGACACCTTGTATCAACACAAGAGAGATGCCAGGAGGGCAGAAAGCTGCTGGTGTGGGAAGAAGATCATGCGACTCCCTCTTTGTTGACACAATGAAGTGTTTGTCAGGCTTATGAGAAGTTTTGCTTCCTTTTCTTAAAATGTCACAGCAGTTCAAGGCTCAATTAAGAAATGGACTGAGAAGATCAAAGCTTGTTTTCGAGTTGTTCTTTTCTGCTTCCTACACAAACACTAATATTACAGACTCAAACGGTACACTGTATGTGAGAGGAAACGTTAGGATACCTGTTGTATTTGACCCCTTCTTCGCAGCCATATCATGCACATACTGCTACAAAATGTGTAAATGTTTCACAGGCACAAGATATGCTGAACACTGTGGCATATACAGGGCCGTACACAACCAATTATAGATACAAGACACATACAGTACTGTATATATCGTCACACATTTACACATTTATAAAACACCCTTCATGTTACTTACCGGGTCACTCTTGATAACTTGTGACAAAAATTCAGTGAGGTTTTGAGAGGACAGCATACGGTCGACATTCTTTAGGTGAAGGCCTTGCACTGCTGCTGAAACGCTGCCAGCTGCAATCATTGAAGGGGGGTTAGCGATAAACTTTACATCTAGAAGAAAGAAGAAGAAACAAAAAAAATGATTAAAATTAATTTTGAACAAGATGCCTGCATATTCACAAACAACTTAAATAATAATCTGATACAATCTCAGATTTTCTATAACATCAGACATAACTCATAGTTTGTTTAATCATGCATACAAGTTTTCTCTACAAAGTTGTTTCTCCTTGTAGGCCATTTTTCTAGCAGAACATTAAAGATGGGAGGGAGTGGAAGGGGGGGTGTGTTGGGTCATATAATGTGGCATAACTAAACAACAGAGGAGCAATCAAGAAGCCCTAAACAATCAAAGGCATTCTGATGTGACACCGTCCTGACAAGTGGCTGGGTGCACTGCCAGACTGCAACGCTGTAGGTCCCAGCATGGCCACTCCCATGAAGCCGGCTTCATTGCGTGTATTCAAATGCTCTTCTTTAACTAGACATCTAAACTGCATGTTTTACGAGCTAATGAAACATTTTCTTAAATTTTGTAAGAATTCCTTCCAGTAAATCAAATTACAAGCATCCTACTACCTGGGGTTGCTACACATATAAAAAAAGAGAAACTCCACTGTTGAGAAATTCAACTCAATATGAAAGGGAAGCTGTCCAATTACAGTACTTGATTTTAAACTTTAAATGCTGGCCTTCATTATTTATCTTCTTTTTTTTTTTTTTTTTTTTTTTTAATAAATGAAAAAACAAAAATGAATTACAATTTTTTCATAATCCATAATGTATCTTTTTTTTTTTGGTGGCATTGACCAACAATTTATTTACAGGGGCAATCATTAATTTCAGCATATTAATTAGGGGGCCTTGAGCCTGTAATTGGATGCCCCCGTTCCCTACAAGGAAAAGAACGTGGCATCATTGTCAAGTTCCATCGCCTCATCTTGTGCCCATTGAAAGCCCAGGAACAAGGAGGCGGCGGTGAGATGAATTAAACCTGACACTGGCACAAAGAAAGGGCCCCCATTCATTTGTGCTCATGTCCCCCTAACCTATCCTAGACTCCATCCAATAGGAGAATAAACAACTACAGTGCAGCAGAGGACAAAAAAATGGAATGTCAACCACTCTGACAGAAAAACAAAGCCTGCTGCTTAGTTCTTAAGAACAGGAAAGAGACAGTGAGAGAAAGATGGCAAAAGAGTGAGGGAGAAATGTCTTAAGAGGACAGCCGGTGTGTGCTGCTTTTAAAATGAGCAGCTTCTCTGCAGCACCGTCAGATGGTGGATAACTGAATATGATATCAAACACAAATGACACAGACATCTCTAAAGACAGCCTGATGGTGGGAGAGAGAAAGAGACAGAAAAATAAGAGGGACCAAGACAGGTTTCAACTGGCTGCATACCTGAGTCATTGCTTACTGCATGCAAACAATACATATAACCTGTAATGTTATTTTCTTCCTTCTTAATTTAGCTCTCGCAGACATGAAATGAGAAGTTATACAAATACCTTTACACTTTTTCTCTTGAATCCCATATCAAGTTGTCAAGTTGCCATTCCTAATTCTTTTAGTCTTAAAAGAATGTCTCTCAGAACCTCCACCAAGCAGATTCTTTGGCAAAGGTACACTAAACGAATTCAATTAAATACTAACTTCAAACACCACTCCCCCTGACCTTCACCGAAACACAAAAGGGCTTGAGTTGCACAAATCAGCTTCTGTTAGACAAGTTACTTGGATAGAGACAAAAAGGAAAAAACAGCTTTTTCCCATGACTTACATATTGTACATAATCCTTGCTTTCTAAGACAGCATAACTAAATCAGCATAATGGCTATTCCAGTCTGGAAATTATACCATTATAAAAACCGAGAAGAAAAGCACTATAAAAATCTGATGCTCTTTACACAGATTAACATTTGATAGGTTAAGGACCAAGTTAATCAAAGAGTCATTTTATCAAGTACACGCACCAAGGATTTTCTTTTCTGACACGACCAGGTTGTTGGACTTCTGTCGACGATCTTCAGAAACCAGAGCAGTCTACATTTTATACTTTAAGGAGATCTAATTCTAACACTTAAGAGACCTGAGAGGTTTTAAAAAGCCACCATTGCCGAGTAAGCTTCTGAACCCTGACACCTAGTAAAATATATTGATACACTTCACACATTCACAAAGGTCCAGACACCCATTTACCTCATTTTAGATGAACTAATCCAGGCCAAATACACTCTTAAAAATATAGGTTCATTAATGGCACTATTCCATTCTCTACAGGGTTGTGTGGTTCTTCATAGAGCCACTGCTTGACAAAGCACCAGTTCATTCTGAGAAGGGTTCTTGGCATATGAGGTTGTTTCTCTGTGCTTTGAAAAACTTTCCAATTTGTAGAAGAAAACCCTGAAATATTCAATGTATGTCAGGCTAACTACCAGGACACTAATAGTTTATGAAAACCTTAACTTTGCAAGTGTTACTGTATGAAGCAAGGGTCCTTTTAAAATCAGGAACCCACTGATATTTATACAAATTGGTTATTAACTATTCATAATTGTTCAAGGAGCTTGTTATGGATCTAAATAAATAAAGGTTCTTTCTGGAACCTTCACATGGATGGGTCTTCTGGGAACCAAAAATGGTTCCCCGATGGCATTGTTCTGATGAAGCACTCCGGCACCTTTATTTTTAAGAGTGTGTAGGCATCAAATGTTAGTGGGATATGCCTATAAAGGACAAACTACATGGGCATACAAAATCTGGTTGACCCTAGGTAATGGATCTAGTACTGCTTTTTGCTTCCAAAGGTATAAATAGCTAACAAAACTGAGGCTGAGCAACTTATACTTCTCACAATCGTAGCTTCCCATCATGACCTTAGAATAAAAAATAAAAAGAATTTATGACCTAAAGTGGATGGACACTTTATAATTAAAGGTGCATATTCAGGATTTGGTGTCTAAATTCAAACCATTCATTTCAACAAATGAGAAATTGTACTTTTCCAGTCTCTATGACTTGATGCTGAAGAATGAAATTGTACTCTTCCTCATTCTACCTTCTCAACTAACTTTCTACTTAACTGAAAGGGAAAGTTAGTTTAAGCTGCGCTAGTAATTGTGTAACACTTAAGTGGCTAACAAAGACACCACATTAGTCAGAGCTGGAAAGAATGAAAATGGGGATGGAAGAGGTTTCTGTGAGGGAGAAGAAGATGAGCACAGAGTTTAGAGGAAAAGGTTTTGTGGAGGTTACACTCTGTGTGGCAACAGGAAACGGGCTTGAGACATGTGCAGCAATATGTGGAGAACACTGAATGCAGTGCACTGCAGTGGAGGAGGAAGGAATTACAGGTCCAGGGGAAACCAAAACCATATATGAATGAAAGTGGTGGTGAATGAACTGAAAAGAACAAGGCTCCATATATAAATACTCAAGATTATGGAAAGTGGAAGACAACCAGGCAATGTATGAACGGCCAGATGGAATGATAATGGACCTTTAGCCGCATTGTTACTGTGTGGACCATCATACTAAACTCGAACTACACCGATTCCCCATAATTTCTCAAAGCTGGTTCACTTAATAAGTTGCTATATTCTAGAAATGATAATGGGTGATGAGTAAGTACACCAGCAGCAAGGTGGTGTAGCATTTAGCACTGCTGTGTTTCAACACCAGTGTATTGGGTTTAAATCCAGACTTGTTCCTTGGAAGTTTTTCTTCACTACCTCTGGTTTTCACTCTAAAGATGTGCCTTAATTGTGTGTGTATACAAACAACATAATATATAACATTAACTACCCCAAATGTTTAAAATCTGAAGGTAAAAGTTTGTTTATATATACTATAACTCGACATTGTATTCAGCTACATAAAATAGCCCAGGAAAATATACTTGTAGTCCATATTAAACGTCCATATATATGACTTGTGAGATTTTATACTCAAAAAACAGTTTCTGATTAGGCTGGCACTACATGAATGCATGTAGCGGAGCTTTAGAGATCATTCATAGAGAGACCCCATACTTTTCACAAAGTAGGTTCACAAGATATAACGTTGAATTCCAGCAGGAAAGATCGCCGTACAGATTGCCTATCAGGTAATCCGTTCAGCCCAACACCACTTGACGATTCGGAGGCACGGAGCCCCGCCCTCATCCTGCCATGCGCTTCAAGAACAATGAGCGCCAGTCCGGGGACTGTGGCTTTTTATACTGATATAAGAAAACTCCTCAAAACTAATCCTCGGATATCAAAAAACTAAACACACACCATAGTGTGTTGAGTTCTACATTGCGGCTCCTACAAATAACCGAATGTCTAACAATACATATTCTTTCAGAAGTTCAGTAAGCACGTGCGCTCCCCTCATGAGCGCCTCAAGTTTTCAATACTAAAGAAACGCGTCCCGGTTTATGAAACCGATCATAATGAAAAATGATAAGTCGCCTCTTTGAAAGCAAAACCGTCAATGCGGCTAGCCTGTGACTAAACTGTAGTCAAGAAATGCACAAAACCATCAGGCACTTACCTTTCAGATCTATGATTAAGTATTCCACGTCCACACCTAAATGCAAACGCGGAATACTACCCGTGCCTTGCGCTTAAAATCTGGAAAGGGGAGGGTGCCTCCTATAGATGATTGTAAAGGTCATTTCCAAATGCAAAACCGCCTGAAATACGTGCGCTTAGGTGAATGACTCTCATGCGTACCTGTTGCACAAAGAGCCACGAAAGTCTGAGCGTGTTTGCGGAGGATCTGCTTGGTGTCTTGGTGGATGGGCAGTTTGGAAAGGAAATGTTCAATGAAATCATGGGGGGTCACTGAAGCGAGATCCCATTTCAGCTTGTTCAACACTAAAAGTTCCATTTGCTGTAAAAGAGGATGCAGAAAAAAAAACACAATTAAATCCTTTGAATATCGAAATGCCACACAGCACTGTACATACATAATGCATTATAAGGTAATATGATAAGCAGCCAACACAATGTTTCTGCAGAAACGAAACCCGAAGCGCATATTCAAACACAACGTTAGAGGGAGCCATCGCTCCACGTGTAGAGGGCATTGCCAAAATTGCTAAAATAAACTGGGAAACGGTAAAGTCGCACATCATTATCAGCGGACTCAAAACTTTGTCTTTTGTAAAGCCTAGTATAGTTTTAGGAATAAGAAATCAGTCATTGGACAGTGTAGCGTGTAAAACCAAATAACAGTAGACAACCAGGCTTTAACTGATTTAAAGATTACTGGGGTCCCCCAAACCCCATTTTTAATAATAATAATAATAATAATAATACCCGTGTAAACTGCCGTAATATTCTAAATCCTGCGAAGTTTAAAATACTCCTTTTGCAATGATATATCCAAATGTCGCGAGACTGCGGACAGCAGAGTGCAACATAGACAAAAGTTAATAAAAATTACCAATAATTCGCCGGGTCTGATTGAATTGTCGGTGTAAATACAGAGTTTTTCTGCAGTGAGAGGAATTGTTTCTTTCATTTTTGAAGCCAGAAACATGCATGTAGCTCCCAATAATTGTAATCTGGTTTTCTTTGTGGGCTCCACAGATAAAAATCTGTCCAAATAGTTCATAGCCAAAGGAAAAACTTCCTCTTCACATTTCTGCTCTTCACAGACCTATCAAAAAGAAAGAATAAAAAAGTCAGAAAATCGCTAACTTTATTTCAGCAAAACAGCAAAATTAAGAAAGTAAAACAACTTTACGTTGTGCATTTGCACTGTATTATTTTAAAGTAACGCGCTTATATCAAGATCGACAAGCTGTATTAAAGTTTAAATAAAAATCTTCATAGAATTTGGATCATTGTTACGTAGCGTAGAAATCAATGCAGGATTAATTCATTTACTTTAAAGACAATTTTTGCATTCTATTTTGAAAAGACGCGAAGGTGGCGTCCAACGCTACTTTCACTTACAATTTCCTAGTTCGTCATCTTTTCAAAAAATATTTAAAAATATTCTAAAAATATTACAGTAAACAAAAAATATATGAAAACAATCTTCAGACGGTCTTTTATTAGAAACACCCAAAAATATTCAGATTATGACAAAAGAAACGACAAAAAACAATTAAAATTATAAGAATGCGCCTTTTCAGAATACCATGCGACATTTAGAGAGGCGAGCTGTTACGCACCTTCAAAAATTAATAAAAAATATTTAGCAAGCGTAATGTCACCTAATAAACACATGAAAATATCGGTTAAGCTATTTAGTTTTCGAAATGGCAAAGATTTTTACTTGTCAAAAAACGTGTACATTTTTACAGGTTAAAAACGAGGTTGGATCTTAAGCGGAGAGTTCTGCACATGGTCGGTTCCGCTCCTAAACTCAAAACAAAGAAAGGTAAAGTTTTCCTTCTAAAATTCTCTTGAAATTTTGCGTATTGCTAACACACGATCTGTATTATTAGCATTTATGACTCTGTAATATGTCAATGAGTATTTAAAAAAATATTTTAAATATTTTAAAGCGTTAGCGCAACCGAGATCAAAGATGGCGCATATTACTGGCACGAGTAGCACTGCATACGTGTACATTGATATTAATTTAAAATAAATTAAAATAAAATATTTCTGAAGGTTTCTTGTCTTATACAAGAAACGAAAGTTTAACATTGCGGTCTCTATTCTAAAAAATCATTAGGAAGAAAGGGAAGAGCGCATTCGGAACTATTTAGAAGCAGGCAAGAAAACTTTTTTTGCTCGTCTGTAATTCTTGCTTGTTTATTTATTTATTTCTTTAATAAATACCATCGAATTAGTCCATGGAAAATCAGAACATGGTGAAAAAAAGACCAACTTGGTAATGATACTGTCACAATTTCCGTAGACTGAAATGTACATTTAAAACGGGTCCAAAGGGCAAGAATTGCAGTGTATCGTGACAAAAACTTGCAGAACATATTTTTGCTATTATAAATATTATATATATATATATATATATATATTTTTTTTTTTTGCTTTCACACAAACCTCCAACATCCAAGTTGCAACAATTTTCCTCATGTAAGGCACAATTTCTTTCTGTACACATTTAAAGTAATTTGCAGAAGGTAAGTAGTTCTCTTCAGCTTTTAGCATTGTCTGTAGAACTCTGTCATTGAGCAGATTTGCGTCTTGGTATGCACGTTTGATGGTCTCCACTTCGCAGCACAGCAGCTGATGTTCCATGTCTCCGGCGAGATATAAGCTTTGGGCTTTCGAAGCTTTCAGAACGAGCACTAACAAGAACTTCCTCAGATGCCCTACTGCTACTGCGACTTCAGTCCTCTGGAGGCTCCCAAACTTCGCTCCTTTCAACAAAACTCCCCTTTAGTTCTTTGCTAAGCAATGACGTTACTGTTGTTGAGCAAAGATCAAAGAGCCTCTGAGCATGAGAGAGAAAGAGGCCTCACTGAGGAGGGTTAGGTCTTAAAGAGCCATCCCATAAGTTACAAGTCCATCCCATTATAGGGCGAGCACAGCTTAAGCATGGAAATAGGGAGGTACTTCTGTATGGGGGTGAGGGTGGTGGTGCTGGGGGGCGGTAGGGGTGTACGGGTGGGGGCTGTAATAAACGCAAAGGGGGTACCTTTTGCGGTGCAAGATAGGCTCAGAATGCACAATTATACATTCTCTTTTTCATCTTATTGCATTTACAAAGTAAGCCTCATGCGAATTTAACGTGACATTGGTGTCCGGCTGCTCCATATAGGACCGCGTGCGCACTTTGCTAGACCCATCTGAGGTTCAGCCGAGTTCTTTCATGAGTTATTATTTTAAGTGGTATGTCTGCATATATACTGTATATAATTCGTCATACAGGGAACATTTAAATTGTTGAGATGTATTTAAAATTTCAATTGAATTCAGATATAACACGTTTTTCATTTTTTTTTGTCATTCTTTCTTTCATTCTTTCTTTCTTTTTTTAAGTTGTAGCTGCAGCCTTCATTCTGTGTGTGGCAATATTGCATAAACGAGGCAGTCTTAAAAAAAATTGGCAATTATTCCAGAGAAACTCCTCTACCCCCTCCTTCTTCCGCTTAACGGGGCGGACTCAATTTAGTGCAGACCAATAGGAGGGAGAACTGTTACCAGGCAGAAATCGAAGCAGGAACTCTACTAGTTAAATTTAGGGACCGTTTCAAAACTTGCTTTATTGACCACAAAACCTGGCCGCTGTAACATCTATCTATCTATCTGTCTATCTATCTATCTACATCATTAATGATTTTATGATTTCCATCCATAAGGAAGCACGTGCATTTTATTATTATTATTTATATAAAAAACCCACAACACTGGTATTAAATAAAATTGGTTTACGTCGCGGGGAAATACATACTTTTCTGCATTAAATAAACCTTGTGGTTATGAATAATATTGTATAAACATGAAAAGAACATTGAGAATATTTCGCACTTTATGTAACAAATCGCCCGGGATCTAAAAATTAATTCTACTTATGACGAGACTGCAAATATAATAGCCGACACTTATGAAATACATTTTTCCATCTTCAGTGAACTGTGCAAGTCGTTGCCCACGTGTTCGCGGAAGTTGCTTGCAAACTTCAAGCCGAATGGGAAATGCTCAGCAACTTTTCGTGAAGAGGCAAGAGCGAGCGCCTTCCTTCCATGTGCACTATAAAGTGGGCTTATTCTCCTTCCTTTGTTTTACACCTCGTTTAAAAAAGAAAGATCTGGCGAGCTGTTGAAATCAAGTTATCACTAGACTGTGATGAGTATAAGCTTAGATCCCCTACCCCCTTATCTCTTTTTGTACCTTTTGTTAGTCACTGATAATGAAATGTAAACTCAGGATGTTGTTTATGGCAGCAGATTCTCTTTAGATTACATTCCTAAATAAGTGTCGTTTACATTCCCACCTTTCTTCTAAATTGGTTAAGCCGTGAGGGAGACCGGAGACACAAAAAAAAAATTCATATCGCAATTTGGGTAAACCGAGAAAGTTTATATTTATCAGCTCCGGGCTCCTGTCGGCTTCGTACAAAGAAGTTCAAGATGAGTTTGAAAAAGAAAGCGACAACGCACGTTCAAAATATACAGACGTATCCATTCTTGGTTAAAAGACATACGTGTCGAAAATCGACTAGTCTGGGATGCGCCGATTCTATCCAGAAATGTAGTTCGCTGCCTCTTTAAGTCCCATGTCGTCCGATCATTAATTGGAGCTCTGGACATTCCACGCATTCCAGACTGTACCCATTTTAACAAGTCCACATGGGTTTTCCTTTACCGCACAGTCTCTAATACAAGCGCACACCGTATTGCGCATTCGAAAGGCGTGGCTGCTCAGCTTTTGCAATTCCACTTTAGTAGTGCAATACAGGTATACTTGTTACACACATATATTTTCGCTTATTTCGTTTAAAGTGTTGTTTTATGTGCGTTTAATAACCAGTTTGTCTCTTTCAGGTGCGGTCTTTAAACTGAATTCAAATTAACCCCGGTATTTTAAAATTAAATATATTTGTTTTCAGTAAAAGCACTATCTTGAAGTGAATGTGCATGAATGTAATGAACATTTGAACCTAACCAATTCTGTGTGAGAGTGATCAGGCAGTTTACAACTTTTACTCTGTTGATAATTCTGATTCCAAGCCAAGTTGTTCGCAATGTCAGAAGAAAAATTTGGGTAGAACTTGCACGGTCTTCCTGTGTGTGTGTGTGTGTGTGTGTGTGTGTGTGTGTGAAGTGAGCGTCTACTCGTCGTGCTGCCAGAAAAGGCTGAATTCAGTATTTTGGATTAAAATTAATTTAAGAATTAGATGCACGGAAAAAAAGAGGGCGATTTAGAAAAGAGTTGCATTCGCATATAAAAATAACCCTTTTATTTTAAACTAGGTGCCTTGCATCAAAATAAATACATCTTATTCATAACCTAGTTTCGCTCATCCATTCATTTTTAACCCATTTTTCATGAATTGCAAGGGAAAACGTTCTGAAACGAGTAGTCTTTCCCGTAAACGACGTCTCAATGAAATTACAATTATTCTTGACTTTTATTTACTTAATGATCGTATTTATTTTTGAAACCAGTGATATCATGTGCATGCATTTACGCTTTCTTTTTAAAAGACCATTTTTGTTTTATTTTCATTTTTACAACGCAATTACGATTTTTGCAAAACGAGGTCTAACAATGCATAGATAGTAACAGCAATAAATATAAGTATAGCCCGACTGGACTATTAGTAAACACAGACAAACAGATATCATATTATATATTAAAACGCGACTACTGTAAAAGCACTTTTTGCCGATTGTGGCGTCGCTTCAGATTATACTTTACAGCACTGTGACTTGTTCGTTTTACAAATGAGATCTGCAAACAGTATTGTCTTTTTGGGGGCCGAATCGCCGATTAGCACCGTGTTAACATTAATTACCGCCACTCTACCTTCTGCTATTCAAATAGTCTGTATTTGCAGACGTGAAGTCCCTGCAGTTTCGCCCGACTACCACTGGAGGCAGCAATTGCGCACTTACTGAGAGTCTTGTGTTAAATAGTCGGCGCGCCGCAGCTGCAGCACCTGCTCAGTATTCCCTGCGGGCCCCGAAGTGCGGGGGTATGGGGGGGGGGAGCTGCCTTCAGTGTGAAACTAGGCTTGTTGTTTGGAAATAAAATTTGTACTCATTTATAAACATAAATTGCAGAAAGACAGTAAGATTTAGTGAGGATTTAGAAAACTTGTGTCCCTCTCATATATGATCTACTGTAGTGTGACTTAGCCTTACAAAAAGTTACTTCAAAGAGTAGTATGACATATGATCAATTCAGTGAATTATGAATACTACTGATATTCAGGTTATATATACCCACTGGGGAAGTTTGCAGGGTTAGCAATCAGACTGGCCTGCTGTATGTGATTTAACTCTATCTACAAGGAAATACTAAGTAATCGGTTTAGTTGAATGTCTGCTATTACAGCTGAGCAATACATAGAATTACGGTAATGTATAAAACTAAGCATGACTCCACATTTGCAGTATTGCACAAATTATAGCTCTCCCTTACTGGCAGGCTATGTTAACATTGCAACACACTATATTACCATGTAGGGGACACACACACCCTCCTATGTGGAAAGATGATAAATTCAATGTTTTGTTAAAAAAATGTAATTCTATCCACTAGTCTATGTGTTTTCTGAAATTTCCATGTCATGTGCAGGTATGCTCAAGCCCTGGACACATTTATATACACACTGACCCAGCATATTGTGCCTGACTGCAGTCCTCAGGTCTGTGTCAGCAAATATAGCATTGTCTGACTTATGCACTCAGGTAAAAGACCTGCATTTGGGTGAGAAGTCTTTCAGAGAAGAAGACGTGCATCGTTATTTTCTGTATTTTTCAGTCAGTTAAAACATTCTGTTCGTATGGCCAGAAGCGATACCACCTGCACTTTAGAACAGGTAATCCACCTGAAGCTAAGCATGTTTGGGCCCAGCCAGCACTTGCAAGTTAGACCTTCTAGAAAAAACATGGGCTGCTACTAGAAGAAGTCTTTGTGAGGCCATCAAGGGATGCTTTACCCTGTGGTCTATTTCTGGATCTCAGTGCGGTGACGCAGACACTGTGCTGTAAAAACTGTCACTGTCCTTTTGATGAGACATAAAACTGACTCTCTGTGGTCATAAAAGATTCCTCAATACCTTTTCAAAAGAGAAGGGTGTTACCTCATGTGTTGGCTAAATTGCCATTCATTGGCCCCCTAATCATCCCTTGTCTCTATATGGCTATTTCTCTTACCCCTTCACTAGCTAAGAGCTAATGTGTGGTGAATGTACTGGTACAAGAATGGCTGCCGTCACATCATACAGGTAGATGGTACACATTGCTGGTTCTTAAAGGGACTCCCCACTATCTCTGTAAAGCATTGTGACTACCTAGAATTGAGCTATAAAAGCGTAAATCACTATTATTATTAATAATATTATTATGTTCACACAAAAAGGTGATGTACGTAAGCACTTTGGAATTTCAGGTATTTGCAGTTATTTCACTTCTGAATTTTCTTTGCACTAGTAGAAAAAAGATAATATACATTCTCCCTACACTCATAAAAATAAAGGTGCTAAAGCGGCTCTTCAGAGTAATGCCACAGGGAAAAATATTTGGTTCCCCCCAAAAAAAAACTCTCCACATGAAGGTCCCAAAAAGAGCCTTTATTTATTTAGTTCCATAATTAACCATGAATAAATCATAATAGATTGGTGAAATACCAATGAGTTCATTATTTTTAAATCTGCAGCGTATAGTGACACAGGCTAAGTTCGGGTTTTCTTGATCCATTAGTATCCTGCTAGGTCGCATATACTTCCACATATTAGGAATCAATTCCAAGCCCAAAGACCCAGTTTCATAGGCAAAGAACCTTTCCCAGAATTAAATGGTACTTTGTCAAGCAAGATTTTGTACAAAGAAACACAAAACCCAATAAAATGATATTAATGATTTAAGATGTTTATGATGTTAAATGCCATTATAGCAAAATGGAAAGATTTTGTAAAAGAGCCATCACAAATTATTAGAAATGATACCTGTGAGCAACAGTTTGGAAATAAGAGACTACCTATAATATGTACAATGTCAAGTCCCAGTAGGCAGGAGGCTGCTTTACACTGCCATACTACTCTTGGTATAATTAGCATTTTTCTGCATGGCTCTGAAGTAGTCACTTAAATATTGGCTTATATTATGGAAATTAGAAAGCAATTGTCCCTCCTGGATGGTGTCCCTGGAGGGCTGGTTTCATTGGATTTTAAGAGCCCCCTGCACCCCCACCCCACCGTTACATGATTTACTCTCAATTGGTGATAACGATGCAACACTCCTCGCACCCCCGCACTGCTATCACCTTCTGCATTTAAAATCTTTAGTCAAACGCAAATTTGCACACAAGCAATTGAAACTCTGCTGAAGCAGTTATGAAATGGCGGCCTGACAGTTTGATGCAGATTCATTGCATACTGGAGGTGGTAACTATAAGTTCTTCATTTGAGTTACTTTATTTAATACCTTTGTGTAACCTGAATGGAGGTTTGAATTACTTTTACAAGGTCCAATGACATGATATTAGGTTCAAAATTGTATTATATACAATTCTGATATATTTCAAATGCCACACTTTGCTTTTCTCCACATTTAACAAAGTGAACATTCCAGTGCTAAATTTGCTATGTTTTAAGACCTCAAAGATAGAAAAAATGTATACCATACCATTCTTAAATCTGCTTAGTCTACGTATGACTTGTGGGGGGCTGAAGCCTATCCAAGCAGCATGGGGATCAAGACAGGAAGAAGTGCTGGTACAGGACACCAGTCCATTGCACAGGTTACTCACAGCATGTGGGAGGAAAACTGGAGTACCTGAAGGAAAACCTATATATAAAAGAAGAACATTAGAAAAGTGAGAAGCAAGAGGAGACGATTCAGTCCACCAAGCTCTTTTGTTTAGCTAACAGCTAAGCTGTCCCAATATCACATCCAGATACTTCTGAAAGGTTGTCAGGGTTTTTGCTTCAACTGCATGTCTCAGTAGTAGACATGGGAAGAACATGCAAACTCTACACAGGTAGTGATCGAGAGTGCAATTTAAATCCAGGAAACTGTATTTGTGAAGCAGCAACACTAATAACTGTGCAGCCATGCCACCAGAAGAACATGCAGTGTATATACATGTTTCAGTTTTGTAAAACATTTAGATTTGAGCAGAATCATTTCAAACACTTTTTTCATTAAGAAGATAAAATGTATTGAAGTAATCCTTGGTAAACGAAACTCAAATTTGACTTTTTTTCTGAAGAAGACTCAACCTCAAACATGTACCCTTAAATATATCTGGCTATGCTGGTGTTTGAGTCGTGGAGCATTGCCATTATTTGAAGCACTGACTTAAGCATCCTTACACTCAAATCTCAATTTTTGCATTTCATTCATTCATTTGTTTATCCATTCATCTTCCACTGCTTATCTGACACCAGGTCACGGGGGTGCACTCGTAGCAGTGGAGTCCATACGTCTCTGTGTCCTACCACACTTAACAACTCATACTGTGGAATCCCAAGGTGTTCTTAAAAATTGTGGGACATATAATCCTCCCAGGAAGCCCTGGGTCTTCCTTGTGGTCCCCTCCCAGCTGGTCATGCCCATAAAACCTCCACAGGAAGGCATCCATATCAGATGCCCAAATCATGCTGTTTGGCTCATCTCGATGTGGAGAGTTAGTGGCTGTACTCCAAGCCTTTCAGAGATGTCTGCACTTTTCACAACTTTCTGTAAGGGAGAGCCTAGCCACTCTCCGGAGAAAGCTCATTTCAGCTGCTTGTACTCACATCACACATGCACATTGGAGAATCTCTTCATGGGCTCCATCAAGGTATGTGATGACCTGGCAGGGCAAGAGGGGGAACTGTTGCTAACATTCTCTTCTTCTTCTTCTTCTTCTCTCCCCACAGCACAGAGAAACTGCCCATTAAGTGCACATAGCCCTGCCCCTTCTGATTTGTGCATTACAAGAAGCCTGGCTGCCCAGAAGGAGGCGCCATTTGCACTAAGAGAGATCTGCCAGATGGAGTTCCAGTGAATGACCCTTATTCAATGGCCAAGAGCCGGATACTTTGTTGTTGTGCCCGAGAGGCTATTTACTTTATCGTCAAAGAACCATAATTTTGTTTTGGACTTTTGTTATTAAACGGGATGACCCGGTTGGTGTCCCAACTTTCCTTTGTGCTGTGACCTGTCATTCCTTGCACACTGCAATCTCATTGTTTTGCTCATTACCCAAAACTCATCTCCATAGGTGAGTGTAGGGACGTAGATCAACATGTAAAACTTGTATATCCTTCTTCATCACTACTGATCAGTATAACAACTGCACTCACAACCCCAGTCTGTCTGTTTATCTCACCATCCTTCTTCCCGTCACTCGTGAACAAGACCCCAAAATGTTTTGAAATATAAACATCAAATTGTCCTTCTTTAATTTATCTCATAGTTTGCATTAATAAAAATTTTACATATTTAAAATGACCTGTTGTGTATATGCATGTGCTACTTATTTGTAATGACAATCATAATATGATGTGGTAACACACTTTTTGGAATGGTGGGATATCACATCTACATTGAAGAGCTTCATAATCCTCTGAGTATATTATGTACTGTGGCTTACCATTTATTGATATACATTTTGTCAATTTTTTGCAGTTTTGATTATTTTTAGCCTTGCCAGGCTTTGTTTTTATTAAACAAAGTATAATG
Organism: Polypterus bichir lapradei; assembly: GCA_026402145.1. Classification (NCBI taxonomy): domain Eukaryota; kingdom Metazoa; phylum Chordata; class Cladistia; order Polypteriformes; family Polypteridae; genus Polypterus; species Polypterus bichir. Next base: position 140,548 of record JANRMT010062854.1, on the reverse strand, counting down.
ATGTGATTTTGGAAGCATTGTATCCATTCTGACCAACTTTTACTGATTTGTAATACTAACCATTCAGCTATCTTAAACATTGGTCATGTCAAAAGAGTACAGATTGATAGATGATCAAATTTTAATTTTGACTAAGGGCGATGTAGCAGTATAATGGTTAGCATTGCTAGCTAACAACTTCAGGGGCTTGAGTTCATTTCAATCTCTGCTCTCTGTTTGTGTGATATTTTCATGTTTTTCTGAGTTCATGCTCATTTTTTTTTCTACTCTGGTTTAAAGAGAGTTGTTTAGGTTAAATGACAACTTTGAACTTACTTGGTGTTATTAGTTGTGACCTATAAAAGTAAATGTGCTTTGTGATGTCCTGTGTCTCTTCCAGGGTTGGATCCTGACTTGCACTCCAGTTCTCCGTATCACTACATGCTTAGCCTCATGCATGCTTGATCTTTATTGACTGTCCTGCACTCAATGGTAATAACCCATTGTCCAGGAATCTATTTAAGTCTGGATTTGTAGTGAGATAAGAGAGTTATAAAATAGGGAAAAACGTTTATCCAGACTGTACAGTAAAATCACCTTAATAAAAGAGACAAGTGTCTGTGTGTCTGTCTTTGTGTCCGTCCGGTGGCTATGTCTCTGCTATCCAACTGATGGCACATCACAAACGTTAACACTGTCTTTACGAATCCTGTACCAAATGATACGTAACAGAGACATAGAAACCAGACTTACACGCTGCACTGCAAATGTTAATGCTGAGGTTTACGTTGATTACTTTGAATTTAGCCCATCTTAGATGGGTAGCACAGATAGTAAAGATATAAAGAAGCAGCCACATACGCCAGTAAATGTAAACATACAAGCAAGTATTTTATTGTAATACTAGACAAAGTACTTGGCGATGCCCAGGTGCAAATAAACAGGGAAAGTCTATTTCTTGGAAATTCAGCATTGCAAAACATAACCCAGTATGAAATAAAATAACTCTCTGTAATCCAGTGAATGTGTTTACATGTGCTTTAATAACCCAGTTATTCAAAAATGTCATGTACACCCTTATTACTGCTACAAAAATGGAATATTGATCTCCAAGAAACCAGGTTAACCTCAAGTAACCTAGTTATCTGTCCATGTAAACCCTTAACCAGGTTACAGTTAAGGATTCTGCGCGTGCCTGTTGCACTCGGTAAGCCTGTGCATGTGTTTGCTTTGCACTTGCATCCAGTATCCCCAGGTAGAAAATGATGGAGGCATCCACAAAGGCAAATGTTCAAGTAAACACATTATTCTTTCTACTGCTTGAAATAATCTCTCTCAATATTTTAGTAATCTCTAAATTTATGTGAATGAGCTGAACATACAGTGCTAAGCTCAGCAGCACAATCTTAGGAGCAGTGCTGGTGTTAACGTTTTAAAGGTAAGAAGCAGTACATATTTATTTTTATATATATTAGTTAGATCTGGCTGTTCTGTTGTTAACCTTAATGTATAGATATTTTAATTATAATACCTTTTTCTGATAAGAGTAAAGGTTTGTTTTGCACTTTAGTGGTTAAATTTTGCTTAACAATACCTAGTTGATCTTGTACTTAGTATACATACATTTATTAGAAACTAGCCATCCCCCGCAGCTCCAGCTGCATAGAAGTGAAACAGGGCAGTGAGCAGGGCCCTGCCTGGCTCCCCACTCTTGACATCATGCTTCCCTGTTCCCTTAGCTTGCAGCCTCTGTCTCAGATTAGCGCAAATATATTGGTCCTGCAAATGACTTTGATTCTTTGCATGATGAGAGAAGTCGCAAAATCAACCGGAATGTTCAAGCAAATTATAGAAGAAAACCAGATCTAAATCTGTTAAGTAGTTCTCTCATTCGCTAGCTAAGTGGATGTAAGATACGCCCCGAGGCTGACACTCCCCTCAGCCCACTGCGTCTCTCTTGGATTCACGCAAATAAATTGGTACTGCAAACGAATTATGATACATAGCACAATGAGAGAAGTCACAAAATCAACCAGAACGCTGAAGCAAATAATAGAAAAAACCCGATCTAAATCCATTAAGTAGTTCTCTCGTGAAAGCAGACAGACATATAGATATACAGACTGACAGACAGGCAGACGTTGGATTTTATATATACAGAGATTATCATAGTATTAGCTAATGATGAATGGTATATCTTTGTTTTTGTTGATTAATCTGTGAAAAGCACCTTGAGTTGCATGTAAATGTATAATAAGGTGCTACGGAAACAGTTATTATTGTTATTAAGGATGGAGCCCAAGCCCACTTCTGACATCCATTGTCTCAAATCAACCTTCCTACTCTGTACCTCTTGATTCAGGTACAGGGAGTTGCTGTTAGATCCCCATTTGAGATCATTTCTGGGACCGTGTTCAGGACCACTCTGTGAGTTGGCAATATGCTTTGGACATTCTGGCCATCTCCCTACAGATTTTTTTCTGGTGGCTCCAGGATTTCCTGAATTCTTCAGGCCTGGTTTCTGTTTGAATAGAGCCTCCTAGAAAACCCAAAAAGCCTGCCTTCTGTCTCATGCTGCAGAGTTCAAAATCTATTCCTTTACTTGAAAGTTTAACTGGATCGGTAAGTAAGTACGTCTGGTACCTCCATATCAGTCGAATTCTACGTACATTCTTGGTATGCATTACTCACATTGCATGTTGCATCATGCGTAAGTTTTCTGGTAGAGCAAGTTCTGTACAAGCGAATGCATTATGCTGAAGTGAAAGTCAACATGAGAAAATGCCTTTGCATTAGTCAACTTGGCTGCTGCCTGCAATGAGCTCAGCTCACAATGGTCAGTCAGTCAGTCAGTAGTAACTACACCACAACAATAAATTCTGAAAGAAGGGATAGTTTTCCAAATTAACACCTCCACTACTTCATGCCCACATCACCCGTCTTGGGTAATTTATTGGAATAGCTTCCAACACTCTATTATATGATTCAATAATCAGCATGCTAAGGGCTTGACCAGTATTATGGACTGAATTGCTTTGCTAAAACCTGTTGGCCAGGGAGACTTCTTTTACCCAGTTACTCATTCCCATGCCCTACCTTAGTTACAGTGCACTGGTTTGCCAGCTTCAGTATACCTCATCTAAGCAGTGACCTTATTTTTGCTCTGGTGTTCATATCAGTGTGGCTTTGTGTAAATACTCTGAGAATACTCTGAACCCCAACAATGTCTAACCCTTGCCTGCAATGCTCACATTCACATACTTCATAATAATACAGTATTAAACATCTTTCAATAAACCAAACCTTATTTTATGTATTTCCTTTAATCAATTTAAAAATTACAATTCATGATCAGCAATCCTTTCGAGTACATTCTACTGAAGTAGTAAAATCATTGACATAGTAAGTTTAGGAGACACCAATAAAATGTGAATGCGTATTTAAGGGAAAGTGTATCTTTAGCAGCAATTCTGCTACTGTATAAGAGAAAGAAAAGCAGTAAACAAAAAGAGAATGAGCATGATATTGTCTAAAATATAGCACACAACACATAAATTTGTGTTTACCCTCAATTTCTGTTTGCAAATAATTTTTGTGTCTTCTAGTTTTACAGCATGAGTGGTCTCATTTGCTGTTCAGCCCCTTACCTCGGATGAGCATTATGGAAAGGAAAACTAGCATCTTTAAATAGAAAACATACAGCTTTAAATGTGGCTCTCCCACTGGAATGCATGTTTGACCTTAAACCAGGAAAAAGACAGACTTCTGTTGTCAAATGCAACATAAAAGACGTTAATCCTGTCACTGTAAGTCGTGATCAGAGGTAATGTTGCATTTTCACATACCACAGTATTGTCAGTATTTCTGTAAAAACCTGCGTGTCCCAGGTACTGCCAGGCAGATGCTTAACATAGCAAACATAGTTTTCTTAAAAACTGTGTAGATAATATGTTGTACTTATTGTTGTTAAGTTACATTGTGGAATTGTGATGCTCCTTTTGCCATAGTACTTACTTGTAATCATAGTTTTCTTTATTGGTGTAATTATTATTGGATTGGACATTGGATCACCCCAATTCTGACCATGAAAAGGAGAGTCAGAAGATAATTAAACATATATTGTCCATATTTTGCATCTGATAATGTCGGAATAGTCTTAAGCTCCCTGTGACCATGCAATAGATAAAGTCCATTTGAAACACATTATTATTATTATTATTATTATTATTATTATTATTATTATTATTAT
>JANRMT010062854.1:88361-102842 GCA_026402145.1 Polypterus bichir lapradei | reverse complement strand
CTATCTATCTATCTATCTATCTATCTATCTATCTATCTATCTATCTATCTATCTATCTATTACTTTTATGGTGGTTGGTAAAAGCCGTTTCCTTTCACTTTTCATTGTTAATTTTTATCTGCTCTTCTTGAAGTGTAGGATTTCTGGGTGATAGGACAGGATGACAAAAATTCACTTATAACAGGTCTGACAGTTTGAAATAAACAATTTTACTCAGTTTATAGTAAAAATAATACCTGCAATCTGTCATTCCATCTAGGACTGCTTCCTACCTAGTGTCCATTCAGCTAACCCAAACATTCTGATCAACAAAAATAAAACTGATTGATAATATTTTATTATTACAATTCATTCTTTTATCTTTATTTAAAAGCTTAGTCTAAAACAGAGTCGTGTAGAGCAAGAGAATATCCTGACAATAGCAGGTGAAGACAAGATTGAGCCTTGGAGGGAAGAATATTCCATTACAGGGAACATTCGGTCAGACACACATTCATAAACACTGACACTGGGCTGATTTGGAGTCACCAGTTAACATAATAAGCAACTCTTCTGGTGTGTGATTCTCTAGAGTACCAGGAGAAAACCTGTGTATACTTCACAAAACTATGATTAAATATCAATGTCCCTGGAAATGGGACATAGCAGCCTAACCACCATGCCAGCATCCTGTCCAACATTGCATAATATATAATATATAATACTTCACACAAACATAGTGTCAAAGGCGTGATTATTCACAGGAGTTCACAGCTGATTATGGAACAGGGTTTTAGTTACTGCCAGAGATCTCACATATTATATTGCTTGTTCCTTACATCCAAAACTATCAGCTTGAAGGAACCTCATGTCAACTCCATCACCACCATGCCAGTGGTGTCTTACACACCATTTATTATCATGATTATACAGGGTTTTCTATTAAAGCCCCAAACCCTTTTCTGCTTCAGTTTCATTTTTTATACATATTAACTAAGTATGAAGCATCAAGCAAGTTTAGTCCAAATGCACAGAATGTTCATGATAAAGGAATTCTCCAAAATTAAGCATTGAAAATGAAGTTTTATATTTTATCCAGGGTCTGATACTTGGCTTAAGTATGCTCTCCTCTTTTTTTGTTCACTGATGTTTTTGAATTATTATCTTGTTTAAAACTTTTTTATTCAATATTATTTTTTGTAAATATTTTTTAACATTTATGCTTTGTTTAAACAATTGTGTGTATGTATATATATATATAAAATTAAACTTACAACAGTTCTGTTTTGATCACTTCTCTCCTTTGAATTCAAAACACTTGTCCCAGTGCTTCTTCCATTCCTGGAAACATTTCCTGTACTTATCTTTTGTTACCGTGTGTAGAGCTTCCTGGATTTCTTCTATGTTAGCACATCATCTTCCCTTCAGTCTCGATTTTATTTTTGTCAACAAAAAGAAGTTACAGGGTAAACAGCAACAAGCACATTGTTTGTAGTCAAAAACTCTTCAACTGACAATGCGGTGTGTGCAGGTGAGCTGTTATTGTGCAGAGGTGTGTGCAGTTGCCCTTTAATGGTGCAAAATGTGCCACTTCTCCCGCCTTTTATTGTCTGATGCTTTCCTGCCGACACCTCAGCAGTTCAGTGTCTATTCATGGTAAAACGTTTAGATAAACAAGTTCATCGATGTCATAAAACTCTGTCATCATTATCTTGATGTTCGACTTGATCTGACGTGATTTTTTTCGGCTTGGAGAAAGAAAATCCCCAAAATCATACACATGGTTGTAGAATAATTGTCAGAAATACACACTCAATCAACAACAACATTTATTTCTACAGCACATTTTCATAAAAAGGATGTAGTTCAAAATGCTTTTACAAGTAGTTACATGCAAAGAAAAACAAAATTTAAAATTAGATCAAAATAATGCATAGATAATATAGAAAAATCAGTATTTTAAATTTCCATAAAATAGATATATATAATTAAGAGAAACAGAGTCTTTAAATATAGAGTTTTTTTTTTTTTAATTTTCTAAATGAGGGCCTGATGATAAGGTTAGTTGTCCAGGGTGGACAGAAAAAATCAAAACATACTCGAATTAAGCTGGAGGAAAAAACAAAACAAAATACCACAATCCCACTTGGTGGAGTGATGTAACAAGACTGTAGACATTTAATACTCAGCAGCATGGTCGATAACTACACCCTATATATTGTATATTTGTATGTCTCTTTGCTATATCCTTTGTGTTCTGTGGATGGAACCCAAAGAGGCAGGACCATGGCATCTGATGGACCACCCTGCACTTATGTATTCTGGCTGAGGCCTTGGGTCCTGCAGAAGGTCATTAAATGTTGTGGAGCAGAGACCATTTCATAAGTACTGTTCAGATTTCTGATTTTTATAAATCATTGCTTCTGTTTTTAGATTTTGTCTTTGAATTTTAGACTGGCTTTCTTTCATTTGGGTTGCCTTATTTTAGAAAAGCTCTTTATTGCCTTATTTTCATGCTGCCTTTGCTTTTGTGCTTCTTTTTTGATTATTTCATAAATTCCTTAAACTGGAACTGTTATGAATGAATGTTTATTAAAAAAAATTCTTGGGCTTTCATCATGGTAAAAAAAAATTAATGCTGTATTTATGTTCTTGACTGGAGAACTTGTTTAAAAGCTGAATTTTAATTGTAACATCTTTTGAGAATGGCATTTTAATTAGACAATGGGCACCGACAATTTGCTGATTCCATCATCACGATGTAGGCCCTGGTTGCTAGGGGTAAGACCTCCAAGGTCATGATTTCAAGGGATCATTGGTAACAGGTTAAAACTTTGTCATGACAGCCATTTTGTATCCAAAGTTTGGATGAAGCACTACCATTTGCTTTTCTCCTTATTTTAATCTCTGTTTCTTGAAATTATTTTGGTCCTTGATAAATTTTTGATTCATGATTTGGTGTTGATCTCACTCCTTATTGAATTTTGGTTATAAGTGCTGCTTAATTTTTCGACTCAGATCTTTTTCCTCATTCTACCTGTTATTTATTTATTTATTTATTTTTAATTTTTTTTTTACTGCTTTGTTCTGTTTTTACAGGACCTTTGCTTGCTTTTGCCCATTAAGCTAAAGGTTTATGGTCATCCCCTCGCCTGAAGACACTTTTGAGTAGTTTGAACTTTAATAGGGACTCGATCCAGCCTTGGAGCCTACCATTTCAGTTTGGAGGCTAGTATACTCCTGAGGCCCAGACCAAGTAGAGTCATGGCTCGTTATTTTGAGGCCTGCTCACCCTTTTAGCTATTTTGATGTTGCAGAAGAGTAGGATTTAATGTTAATTTTACCTAGCAACGTATGTTATTAAAGCAGTATTTCTGGGCAAAAGAAAAATCAGTTCTTAAGTGGCCAAGAAAGTACTGATTCAAAATACATTCTGATATTTCAACATTGTACTGACACAACTATTGAGAAGAATAAATTAGGGACTTGACATCGTATTGCAAATATTGCATATACAGTGGAACCTCGGTTCACAACCATAATTTTTTCCAAAACTCTGGTCATAAACCGATTTGGTCGTGAACCGAGGCAATTTCTCCCATAGGATTGTATGGAAATATATATTTTTTCAGTTTTTAAGCACAAATATAATTAATTATACCATAGAATGCACATCGTAATAGTAAACTAAATGTAAAAACATTGAATTACACTGAGAAAACCTTGAACAACAGAGAAAACTAACACACGCTATAGTGCTAGGAACCGCTCGCTAAAAACACTTTTTTTTTAATGAGCTTTAAGCACAGGGAAAAAAATGAACATTTGAAAAATCCGTAATTTAATAAACCACCAAGAGAAGTAACATTGCCACAATGCACGCTATGAACCGATCGCTGTAAACAGAACTGAAAACAAAAACAAGCCTTTTCTACCTTATGTGTCCAGCCCTCCCTCCCTCTCTCGCTTGCTGGCTCTCTCTTTCGTGTGTGCGTGTGTCTCTCTCGCGCGCCTGTGTGTGTCTCTCTTTCGCGAGCCTGGAGTGCCTGTGTGTGTCTCTCTCTAGCGCGCTCCTGTGTGTGTCTCTCTCTCCCGCGCCTGTGTGTGTGTGTCTCTTGCGTGCCTCTGTGTGTGTGTCTCTCTTGCGCGCCTGTGTGTGTGAGTCGCGCTCTCTCTCTCTTGCTTGCTCGCTCGCTGCACAGGAAATGCACAGGGAGAGACTGAACATGTACAAACCAAAAGGGAAATTGGCTTGTTCGTATACCGAGTGTGTGGTCGTGAACCAAGGCAAAAGTTTGGTGAACTTTTTGGTCGTAAACCGGTTTGTACGTGTACCGAGATGTTTGTGAACCAAGGTTCCACTGTATTTGTTTTTTCTGTGTAATACAGCATATTCTTGTTTGAAACTTTTCCTGTTGTGGTTTAGTTAGACTAATGGCAGGGTGGTTACTCTGGTGGGAATTTATTATATCCTATTAACACCCATTCCTTTTTATTAAAGCATAGCGGCAAGATCATCAGGCAAGTCTATTGATGACCCCATCACATCTTATAATTTGGAGTTCACTACAAATGGAAGGTTTAGGCATTTAAAGCTTGAGGTGCTAGAGAAAGATTTTGAGGTCTACTCTAAGTTTAACTGGAAGCCAGTGCAGAGAATTAAGGACAGGGGTTACCAAATTACATTTCTTAGTTCCACTATTTAAAATGGTTTCCTCTATTGAAACATTAATGGATAATTGGTCTGTGTCTTACTATGGACAGAAACCTGATCTTTGGTTGATTATCTGCTTCTTAGGTAAATGTGTCTTACTCATGGTCCTAGACTTGAGAAAATAGGTCAGAAAATAAATGATTGGCCCTGTCAGTTCTTTTCACATTGAGGCCACCAGTAGGCGCTCCAGCTCCCCAAACAGCCAACAAAAACAGGCTCTGGACACAAGTGCAGTAAGAAAGAGGATTTTTATTCATGTGAAACTTTTCCCCAAGCATTTCCCACAGCACAAGCACAAGTACAATAAGTACAGCAAACATACAGCAACTATTTTCCTCTTCTTCTCTTCCTCTCTCTCACTACCTCCTCCTCTCTTCCCAGCAAGCTTCATCCTTCTTCATCCCAACTATGGTTCTGGAATTGAGGCAGCGGGCTTCTTTTATGTAACACCGGGAGTAATTGGTCCAGAAGCACTTCAAAGTGAGGCGGGAGCCCAACAAATTAGGGCTCCCCAGTCCCTGCAGCACCCTCTGAACCCAACACGGCTAAGCCAGCAAACTCCAGGGAATATGTAACACTGTAGCAAACCAGGGGGGCTACCACCTAGTGATCCAGGAAGATAATGCCCTGTGCATGCTGTCTCCCTTGGTCTTTCCAATATGAAGGTGTCCCGGCTGGGTGAGGGTCCCCACCATCCCCCACAGCATTTTTTTTACAGTTCTTCATTAAATAACAAAAAAATATTCAGCATAATTTTCACCTTACTGGGTTATTACATCTCATAGGCTTCAACTTAAAATATAAACAAGGAGGTCTGTTAATTCCCCTAATAGAGCAACGTGAATAGTTAAAACTGGCAAGAAAAGTCAGGAATTCATTTTAAAAATATGTATTATTAGCTAAAGCAGCTGCAATGACAGTTTTGGGTGAGGCTTCAATTTGTCTTACAGCCGAAAGCAGCAATAAACTTAAAAAACTGCTTCTGGTGATAGTGAAGACCTTTCATTATCTTTGAAATGTTTGTTTTCTGGTTAAAAAAATACCGAGTCATAGTTAAAGGTGGAACAGTCTCTGCCAATAAGTCTGCTAAAAATGTAGAATTATCACTTAAAAGTCATTAGTTTAAGTCACAGGAGAGATATTTTCAAGGTGTCTGGTCATACGTGTATTCTATGGTAGATTAAAGATAGCACAATGAAAAAAAAACATTTACAGTGAAAATAACACATTTCGCTTTACCATAATAAAAATAATTTGACCAGAAACTAATTTGAAATTTAGTTCATTATCCATAACTGTTGTATTTTATAGCATAACATTCTCAGTCTAATTCATGCTTAAGGAGGTCTCAAGACCAGTGACTTCCTGTGGATTTGCATTCATTTGTCCCATTTTGAATATACTTTGCTGTTGTGCATCATAATCAACTTAATATCAACTAAATTGACTTGGTGTTACCCCATTCCAAATTGTTAAAGGTCTTATACTATATAAATTCATTAGGTTACATGGTGTCCTTTCTGTCTCACACCACTGCCTTGCGTCCCTGAACTGGATAAACAGGTTTGAAAATGGGTGGGTGGATCATGCAATAAAATGTGTGACCATGGATCCACTGTCCTAAGTTCATAGCCCACATCTAGTTCTTTTCCAAATAGAGTTTTTACATTCTCCTTATGTCACTGAAGTTTTTCCTCCAGGGTTTTTTGCCCATTTCTCCAAAGATGTGTTGAGAGTATTCATTGGGTGGGCTCACTAACAAGGGCTGTTTCCTGACTTGTCTATGTGCCACTGGGATTGACACCAGTCCTTTGCAATCTTGAATTAGATTAAGTAGATTTGTGAAAGGTATTGTGTTAAGTGGTCCATGGTGCCGTGCCGATTCTGAGTAAATACTCACGTCATCACAGGTACAGTCATATGAAAAGATTTGAGAACCCCTCTCAGCCTGCATAATAATTTACTCTGTTTTCAACAAAAAAGATAACAGTGGTATGTCTTTCATTTCCTAGGAACATCTGACTACTGGGGTGTTTTCCAAACAAAGATTTTTAGTGAAGCAGTATTTAGTTGTATGAAATTAAATCAAATGTGAAAAACTGTCTGTGCAAAAATTTGGGTCCCCTTGTAATTTTGCTGATTTGAATGCATGTAACCACTCAATGCTGATTACTTCCAACACCAAATTGGTTGGATTAGCTTGTTAAACCTTGAACTTCATAGACAGGTGTGTCCAATCATGAGAAAAGGTATTTAAGGTGGTCAATTGCAAGTTGTGCTTCCCTTTGACTCTCCTCTGAAGAGTGACAGCATGGAATCCTCAAAGCAACTCTCAAAAGATCTGAAAACAAAGATTGTTCAGTATCATGGATTAGGGGAAGGTTATAAAAAGGTATCTCAGAGGTTTAAACTGTAAGGAATGTAATCAGGAAATGGAAGGCCACAGGCACAGTTGTTGTTAAACCCAGGTCTGGCAGGCCAACAAAAATACAGGAGTGGCATATGCGCAGGATTATGAGAATGTTTATAGACAACCCACAAATCACCTCCAAAGACCTGCAAAAACATCTTGCTGCAGATGGTGTATCTGTACATCGTTCTACAATTCAGCGCAATTTGCACAAAGAACATCTGTATGGCAGGGTGATGAGAAAGAAGCCCTTTCTGCACTCACACTACAAACAGAGTCACTTGTTGTATGCAAATGCTCATTTAGACAAGCCAGATTCATTTTGGAACAAAGTGCTTTGGACTGATGAGACAAAAATTGAATTATTTGGTCATAACAAGAAGTGCTTTGCATGGCGGAAGAAGATCACCGCATTCCAACAAAAACACCAGCTACCTACTGTCAAATTTGGTGGAGGTTCCATCATGCTGTGGGGCTGTGTGGCTAGCTCAGGGACTATGGCCCTTGTTAAAGTCGAGGGTCGGATGAATTCAACCCAATATAAACAAATTCTTCAGGATAATGTTCAAGCATCAGTCACAAAGTTGAAGTAACGCAGGGGTTGGATATTCCAATAAGACACTGACCCAAAACACAGTTCGAAATCTACAAAGGCATTCATGCAGAGGGAGAAGTACAATGTTCTGGAATGGCCGTCACAATCCCCTGACTTGAATATCATCGAAAATCTATGGGATGATTTGAAGCAGGCTGTCCATGCTCGGCAGCCATCAAATTGAACTGAATTGGAGAGATTTTATATTGAAGAATGGTCAAAAATACCTCCATCCAGAATCCAGACACTCATCAAAGGCTATAGGAGGCGTTTAGAGGCTCAAAAGGAGGCTCAACTAAGTATTGATGTCATATCTCTGTTGGGGTGCCCAAATTTATGCACCTGTCTAATTTTGTTATGATGCATATTGCATATTTTCTGTTAATCCAATAAACTTAATGTCACTGGTGAAATACTACTGTTTCCATAAGGCATGTCATATATTAAAAGGAAGTTGCTACTTTGAAAGCTCAGCCAATGATAAACAAAAATCCAAAGAATTAAGAGGGGTTCCCAAACTTTTTCATATGACTGTATGTAATTCATGTTTTCCAGCACAGCATTGATCAGAACTGAAGTGCAATAGATAGTGCTGTTACCTCACGGGTTTAACCTCTAGGCCTGGATTCTGTTATTGTATAGTTTTTGTGTTGTTAGCTTTGTTTTTTTTTTCTGTTTTTCTCACAAAGATGTGCAGGTTAGGTTCAATAGCATCCCAAAGTAGTCCCTGTGAAAGTAAAGGCCCTGTCATATTTCATGATATTTCAAGTGATTTTCACATGTAGACTTCATATACATGGTGCATTTCTGTGACCTTCAATGGTGTAGTCTGACATATCCAGGAACTCATTTAGAGCAGCCTTACTCTGAAAAAATCAAAGAGGTGGCAAAGTTAACGACTATAGTTGCTGATCTCATCGCCTCAGCACGTCAGAGTACACGACTAGTATTTAGTTGAGAATAACAAATTGCATGACTCCATGATGACTTTCTAGCATAGTTTTATGTTTCAAACATGTTTGATTATGCCTTAAGTTGTAGGGGTGGGCTCTGTGTGTGCGAGAGCTGACAACCAATGAGTATTCACCTGGAATTCCACTGCATACACTGCAGCTACAAGGTACCTTACAAACAAAAGAGAGACTCGTCATTTTGATGTCTTGTGTTTTACATATCATGACTGAATGAAAAAAGAAAAAACAATGGGCAGAGATTGTGGCTGAACTCATCAAACCTGCAAAGCCTTCACATGGAAATGGTCACTGTGAGGCAGCTTGTTATTAGGTGTCAGAAAAGGTGTGACCTTAGCATACTTTAGAAATGTGAAGCTGCGCTCATGTAATTTGCCATACCCTGGGATTTATAGTCATGTAACCTGACATACTCAAACGATGAGATCAGCACCTCAAGTTTGACATCCCCTCAAACTAAATGATAGTACACTATGTGCATGTGTGCTGTTGCCTGTATTGTGCCTGATTCTGACAGGATAAGCTGCAGCCCTAGAATCCTGGTTGGAAAATGTATATTTATTCACGAGTTATATCATTAAATTCTATTTCCATTTGTGTTTTAAGCTCATATAAAACTTAGCTAAACTTAAAAGGCAATGTAGTAAAACAGATCTTTAGTTGTGCTGACCTTAGCTGCACCTACTGATAATTAAGTGATATCGTTCAGTTCATCAGGAAACAGAAGTTAAAACTGAATTTAGCAATAGAGGTGGGTGTGTTTTGGGGAACAATATACCAAAGTATATTATATAATTTTGCAATGATTTTTATAACAGTAATTCTTATTACCCAACAACTTTTTAAAGTGCATAAATATTTATTACTCAACAATTACTCAATCAGAGGAAAAATGAAATCTGTTACTGTAACAGATGGCATAGGGTAATAAACATGAATGGTATAGGCCAATACAGCTTTAAATATTTAATACACTTTGAATTTTTTTTTGTTGGGGGAAGATAATCTCAGGTATTTTTGGTTTATGTAACACTTGTTAATTTGATAAATTCAGTTAGGCCTCAGACTGATTTGTAATTCTTGTGTTAAGACATCTAAAAATGGAACGACATTCATTAATACTGCAATAATTAGAGAGGTTGCAAGAGCGGTATAACTTTAACACACTCCTGGACGAAAGATGGGGAATAGTTTTTCAGCATACTTGGCTAGGGTTGCTTTTTTGGTGAGAACCCTGCCACACCTGTAGAGGAAGCACTGGAGCTGCAGGATAGATTGTAGGAATTGTGAAAGAATCACAACGCCCATTTGAAACACTTGAGACTGAGCAGATTATGGATTGTCATACCTCTTGAGCTACATCTGGAATAAGTTACAGACAAAGGATATAGTTTGTTATCTTGATAGTGTGCATTAGTTAGCCCCTCTTTGAAATTTTTCTTCATGAAACATTGTTTTTTTGAACTGCACATGAGAACCCATAAACGAAATGCTGTACACTGAGACCCACCAATGTCTAACACTACTTAGAAATCTAATGCAGACAGCCATTCAGATACAATACAATCCTATTGCTCTCCATCACATCATTAATGTCAGCCATGGGGCACCAATTTAATAGTGTGTGAGAATCCACAGGACAGAAGGAATGATAGAGAATGGATAGTGTGGAGAATCAGCACGGACCCAGACAGACGCAGGAATCATAAGTCCAAAACACACACATTTATTTTCTTTCTTCAATACACAGTGCAAATACTAGTAACAATAACCTCAGTCCTTTTCCTTCTTCATTCTTTTCTTCTCTCCTTCTGCCAACTCTACACCTCCCTTCACAAGCTCTGTCCTCCAACTCTCAACTCTGTCTCCCTGGAAGGAGTAAAGTGGCCTTTGACGATGCGGGTTCTACTTAATGCTCCCATCTGGCTTCTGTGGAGCTCTTGAACCTGACACCCTCGGTAATGTCACAGATGAGCTAGACAGTGAAGACATCAACAACGAAGCAAGGGGATGGTGCAAAAAGTGCAGAGTGCTTTTATTTAAAAAAAAACAAAAAAACCGTGTCCAAATAAATAAGTGCAGTGTCTCAAATAGTTCTTAAATAAATAATCCATTAAAACAGGTGAACTATGGAGGTTAAAATCCAATAAATAAATCCTTTTTAAAACGAGGTTAAAAACGATGGCTGGAAGCAGTCTTGTCTTAAAACTCTGGTGCTTTCTTCTTTCTACTGGCAGCTCCCCTGCTTCTCCCATACGGGTCCCGCAACAGGGGAGTTGCCCTACCAGTAAATGCAGCTTCCTCCTATTCTGATCCCCGGCTATGTAAGGCTCTAGCTGGACCGAGACTTGGGTTCCCTCCCCAGCGGCCAGGGCACTCACACTGGGGCTCAACACACCCAAAGCCTCCTCAACTGCCGCTCCCTTCAACGGCAAGTCATCTCCTCTGCCGATCACTCCAGCTCCTCAAAACTGCTCAGCTGGAGCGGCCACTTCAATCTGTCCCCCGGAGAGTTCACCAAACACTCCTCCAGGGCTCTCTTACCAACCTTCAATGAGCCTGGTCTCGCTTGCGCTCTCACTCGCTCACACACCAGCTTTCTCTTCCTGCCGCCTTCTTCTCCCTTAACCTTCATTCCCGTTCTTTCCCTTATCTGCCTGTGGATCAGGTGTGGAGATTAGCAGCTCCTGGCTTCAATCTCGGATGCACCCGGGAACCGCTCCGGCCACACTACTACACCCCCTCTTTAAGCAGCGATTATCTATTTAAAACTGGCCTTTTAAATTTGAGCTGTGGACCCGCTATACCACATGGCCCCTTTTCAGTTGTACCCAGATATGTTCCAGGTGCTCGTTGATGACCTTCCTGCAGAACTTCCTGGTGTGGCGGAAGTACTGCATGGGCACCTGGAAGCACTTTGGGTGTGCCGGGATTCTCTTCCTGCAGCACTTCCTGGCCCCAACCGGGTTGAATTTCCAAGCTCTGTTCCCGTGGCCCTGACGCCAACCAAGGCAGCTGCCCTCTCTTGTCCAGGAAAAGATATTGTCTCTACTCCGGCCCTTCCATTCTCCAGGCATCCCGTTCGGCAAGGGTCCCAGTCTTCTGTCACAAATGGGCAGAATGTCTCATCCGAATGTCAAATCCTCCTAAGATCTGATGAAAAACCTACAGTAAAGGAACATTGAAGACACATTGTGGGGGACAGGAAAAACTGGGAATAAACTATTATTTATAATGGCATAGCAAAAAGGAACAGTAAAATGCCACTTCTACTAAACAAAGTGGCAGAACACATCAGTAGCAACTGCAGTGTGCAAGAGAGCAGAGAAAGTGACACTACGTGCAATGCACATTTGACAATTCCAAAAAAATAGTTTGGTGCTCTGTAGTGGGCAACACAAGAATCTGCAATATGCAGCCAATGTGCCACACTTGATGGTTTTGAGGGTGTAATTATGAGAAAGGAAGACAGTGGGCTGTTGTCTTTGATAAAGTCAGAGATATGGTCCCTCCGGTGTATCCTGGATCTGCCGATGAATCTTCTTGTGGTGGGCAGTGCCTGATACATCTTCAACTGGAGGCACCAAAGGTGCATTTCCACTACAATACCACTTCAACTGGATCCTTTCCATCTTGAGAAGTGTTTTATAGCCAGCTCATCCCATATTGTCAAGCTAACCCTGTCCCAGAGTCCTGCAATACTGTGCAGGAACCTCATTTATGCCATTTGTACTCAGGATTTCATTCTTTAGGTTTTTTCCTAGAGCTTCTGACCACTGGTGAGGATCGGGGGACCAACTAATAAATGAAAAACTTTTTTCAAGAATTTAGCTCCTGCTTGATCATCACAGTTTGCTACAACATCTGCAGGATTGCTGTTGGTGTACTGATTCATCAATCATTCTCAAAATTGCCATGATTAGGCTTTTGTTTTTGATTTTTCACAATTTCTCCTTGGCCTTAAAATTATTAACACTTAGTTTTAGAGGTTTTAGAAATCAAGAAAATAGTTGTGTTTGATATATTCCAATGATGTTGAAAATAAATATCTCATGTGTCACTATTTCAATTTTCTCATGGGTGCTGTCATTTTGGGGATGTTCATTAACAGTTACTATGTAGTTGGTAGGCAAGACCAATCAGAAATATGGGGCATGTGACATCTCTAGGTCAAAGGTGTAAAGGTCAGCATCGTGCACTTTCTGGTAGTCCAAGAATAGGTTTTTCCCAAAAGACATTATCTTTCATTCTTTGTTGTTTTTCAACTCTTGGTTACCAATGTTTATGGCTCTTTGTTTTGACTACGTTTTACAATTTAGGATTTGGCTTTTGTTTTAATCTTTCTGGTTCTGACATTGGCTTGAAATTTTTGACTTCTAATTCAAATTCCATTTAAAGCTGCTGTAAATATGACCAAGACATATTAAACACTTTCTCATCACCTTCACATCAACCAACTCATCACAATGCTCCTCGATGGACTGATTAATGTGATTTGTAGACACACAATACCTAGTGGTATAATCGATAATGACACCCTACTCTTTAGATGTTGACCAATTCTGGAAATGTTTGGGTGCTACCCATATGTTTGTGGGCTTTTCTGGAGCTAACAGTGAAAACAATATATTATTTTTGAGATGTACAACAACAAAGCAACTTCACTTAAGCACGTTTTTTTGCTAGCAAACAATCAAGAGGGAAGTCCTACCACAGTGCAAAATGGTGGAGTATTCCAATTTTAACACAAACAATCATGTTGGAATATACTTCTAGAAGGAAATATTGTTATAGGACAGGGTGCAAAATATCTACCGTATATACTCACATATAAGTCAGGTCTTGAAACCTGAAAAATCGATCATAAGATCAGACCCTGATTTATACAACTGTTCAAAAATACAACACTTAATTTTTTTTTTACATCTTCTTGCTTCCCCCAATCTCGCACCAGTTTCTCAGACACATCGAATTTTGCTGCAGCAGCTCATTTACCAATTTCTTTCACCACTTTAATGACTTTTAATTTAAAACCTGCTTCATATTTTCTTCTGATTGAACGCTCCATCGTAGATAAGGGATACTCTTACGATAAAGGTGTTTAAGGGTGTGAGATACAAAAAACACTAAACAATTCAAACTTCGGAATAGTTTGTGTTTTACCGTGTGGTCACATAGGCACGATACATAGAAAAAAAGGCAGTGTGCTCCGTGATTACTCTCTCAGGTACGGAAGCGTATTAGGGCCACAGAGAAGAAAAAAAAATACAGACATAGTGAAGAAAAAAAAGTATATGTCGAGAATAAAGTCGAGGAGAGAAAGAGAGGAAGTCAGTTTAAGAAGCATATACCAAGTAACATGGGTCAGGGAAGACTTAACACAAAGCAATTAATGTGCTACATGACGGTGTTTGAAAAAATCTAGTAAATTAAACATTAATTTTAAAATGATGTTTACAATATTCTACTTTAATGACAAAATAAACTATAAGAATAAAGTTGGCATGTCGACTTAGCCGCGGGAGAACTTATCCGTGAGTATATATGGTAATTAAAAATCAGCCAAACGGGAATATACAGTGATCCCTCGCTATATCACGCTTCGACTTTCGTAGCTTCACTCCATCGCGGATTTTAAATGTAAGCATATTTAAATATATATCACGGATTTTTCACTGGTTCGCGGATTTCTGCGGACAATGGGTCTTTTAATTTATGGTACATGCTTCCTCAGTTTGTTTGCCCAGTTGATTTCATACAAGGGACGCTATTGGCGGATGGCTGAGAAGCTACCCAATCAGAGCACGTATTA
>JANRMT010062854.1:65029-87961 GCA_026402145.1 Polypterus bichir lapradei | reverse complement strand
AAAATGACACCTTTTATTGGCTAACTAAAAAAGATTACAATATGGAAGCTTTCAAGGTAACTCAGGCCCCTTCTTCAGGCAAGATGTAATCAGAAGGGGCCTGAGTTGCCTCGAAAGCTTTCATATTGTAATCTTTTAGTTAGCCAATAAAAGGTGTCATGTTGCTTGACTTCTTATTAAACTGAATTTATAATTGATGTTTCAGAAATGTGCAAAAGGTTTAGCAGAAAAACAAAAATTTGTACATTTCTGAGAAGATGAATGTGCCTTAAATTTTTTTAAAGCGAAACTTTTTAAAGTATTAAAGTATTTTTATGGTTAAAATATTGTGGAGTTCAAATCCAAGCAAAGAATGAAAAAAGCAGCTATCTTTCCATCTGAAGGATTTCTTTTAAATAGGAAATGCCTTCAAAATAAAAAAAGCTGAAACGGTTGTGATTTTACCTTGGATATCAAATGAAAGCCAAATCATATTAAAAAATTTTGCATGCTTGTTGCAATCAAAATAGTGACCATTAAAACTAAATAAAATGAATATGGCTACACAAGCAGTAAAAAAAATTAAATATGAAATCTCCCACCTGCCACTGCTTTGTTCCGGCTTGAAAAGAATACATGCATTGTTGTCTCTGGCAATATTTTGTCTAGTCTTCTGCAATTCTAATTTGCATAGCAGTGGGGGACTTAATTAAATTGTATTTGTTACAATGAAAAATAAAGAGATACATATTTTGTAGTCAGTCGCCCATTTACCAGTTCCCACAAACTAATCACATCAAATGTAAAGACACATAATAAGTGACAATACAATTGCATTGAACTTAACAGAATAACATGTCAGACACCTTTATAACCTTACACCACAAATATCAAGGTACTGATTTTCACAATGGTCAGGATTTTCTTGTCGAAAGACTATGTTTTTTTTTGAAAATCTATTGCTTTTTTTTCTGAAATCGAAATTATTCCTGTCAAAATCATTGCAGTCCTCACAATTGATCACTTTCAATGGCAGTGGTAAAAAATTCTAATGCTTTCTTTTCCAGTTGGTATTTTGTTCTCCAAATGTACATGAATCTGGAAGTTAGTTTTCACTCTAGTCAGCACTTTGATTTCAAAATGGCTGTGGCTTTCAAAAAAATCAATTGCTTTTTCTTGAAATCATCATTTTTGTCATAGTTTTTGAAATCAATTGCTTTCACCCCAGTTTAAAATTTTTCTAATTCATAATTGTTTACGCTGGCTAGCATTTTGTATCAGAATGTCTATTCTTTCTGCTATCAGCACTGTATAGTGGAGGTGTATATTCATTTTGATGGTTATTTGTTATTATATCATTGTCATGAACATATTCACATTTAAACATTGACATTTATGTTTAGTTCTGATTCATTTTTATTTTTTGCTACTTTAATTTTTATTGATTCCTCATAGGTGTTTCCTTTTTGTGATGTAAGGTGTAATAGCCAAGTAATGTGAGTGTTATGATTTGCATTTTTTAATATGTATAGAGCTTTTTTTAACCCAAGGATTCCAAATTTGACTTTACTATGCATCCTGAAAGTGGATTATTTTACCATCTTTTCTGTGATCCCTTTTTGTTTATCACCAGTGTGTTGCTAGATAAATGACTTGGAAGACATCACAGGGTGGTGGATTTAAAGGTCATGATGAACGCTTCCTATTCATCCGAGTTTGCAAAGAAAAACAAGATTAGTGAGTGCGTATTTTGTGAGAATTTTCTTGTTTGACAGTTCTAACCATGATTTAGAGTTCTATATTTGGTTTTGCAAATTCTGTGAAGGCTTCTAGGTTGTGAATCGTGCCTGTCCCTTGTTTTACGCCTAATCTCCTGGCCCTTTTCTAAAACTATTGCTGCTTTTCTCATTCAGGGCAGTACATTGAGCAAGCATGGTGCGTGCTGGCAGCACAGCTCTGCTCTTAAAGAAGGCTGCCCTCACAAAGGAGGCTCCAAATTTTTGGCTTCAGTCTGCATTTTGTCAGAATAGCATTGGCTTTAGACAACACAACACTTTCCTCTATGATAAAGATGTTGCTGTCAAAATGACTACAATTAGTACAACAGTCAATTAGCTTTCACTCCAGTCAGCATTTGGATGTCAAAATGGCAGTGAGTTTGGAAAATCAATAGGTTTCCCGAAATCTGAATTTTTCCTGTCAAAACTGTCATAGTTTTCAAAATCAAGCTCTTTCTGCTCCATCTGGCATTAATTAATCACCCTCAATTCTGGTCATCATTTTGCAGTCAAAACGGGCATTGGTTTACATAATTACTGGCACTGTGCTCCAGCTGGCAACATTACTGTGAAAATTGCTATATTGTTCACAATTTATTACTCTTCACATCATTCCTCATTGTGCCGTCAACATTTTGGTGATTCTTACAAGAGATTATTTTCTTCGCTGGGCATTTTACCATCCAAGCTTCCAATTGTTTTCAACTCTGGTCGACTTTATACTGTCATAGAGAGCTTCTTATTTCATTCAGATTTACTGCTGATATGGTCAGGCCACCCAATTTTACCTGTAACTGTTATGAGTATTATTATGGATGTAAGAAATGCAATGTGTATTCAGGGGGTTTTGATACCAAGGAACATTTCTGACTCCTCATTTGTTCTATTTTGTTATTATTTTTGTGCAATTGCAGTGCCATTTTGTGTGACCGCAATGCCATTTTGTTTGGTGTCTGGTTGATGCCATGTTGTGGTCCCACCAGGATAGCGCTCCCTGTTTCCATATGGTGTGGTTTCAAGAACTGTGGCATCAAATATCTTTGTGCTTTAAATACGGGTATGGAGAGTCACTAGTCATCCATGGTTGATTGGGTTGGGTATCTTCAGCCTGTTAGGATTTAAAATATTGAACACCATTTCCAGTGGGAGATGAATGTATTTTGGTAGTCCCTCCTTCATTCATTTATTCCTTCTTTCCTGGCCTGATTAAAGATACCTTTACAGCAGTGGTTCTTTATCTCTTCTGCTGCCATCTCCCCTGGGATTCCCTAAATGTGCTCTTACATTCTCATGAAAGATTACATTCTGGTTTTTTTTATTAAAGATGGTATCAAGACCTTGGAACGTAACCTTCAAGCTAAGTTGCAACTCGGTTACGTTCAAATATGCTGTCACTTACCTGAAACAAATATAGCATAGCTGTATAGCTCAGGAATGGTAAGGCACAAGCACAGTGCGACTGCGTCATAACAAAGACACTGGGGTTCATGTTCCGGGTGTGCCTTGGGTGTACTTTGCATGTTCTCCCTGTTTCTGCATGGGTTTCCTCTTCATGCTGTGGTTTCCTCAAACAGTCGAAAGACATGAAAATTAGTCGAACTCTGTGCGTGTGATTGTGTGTATTCACCCTGCTGTACACTGGTGCTATGTCGAGGGATTGTTCCTGCCATTTACCCTAGGATTGCTGGGATAGGCTTCAGTTTTCTGCAAACCTGCTCATGATAAGCGGATGTAAAAAATGGATGACTGCATAGCTCAGATGAACCAGGGGACTCTAAAATAGTAACAACCAAAAAATGAAACAATACTATTGAGTAGAGAAAAAGTACAGAAACGTGGAAGGCAGAAAACTCAAGAAGTCATCAAAAGGTGTCTCTGCAGTGCTCCTCACCTTTGGGAAGTCCTGCCATATCAAAGTCGTATTGGGTTGGAGCTGAGTTCCTATTACCTTCACAGAGAAGACATAGAGTCAGTTCACTATAATCTAGACATGTTTTTCACGTTGTCAAAGTAGAATTAATATTAATTAATCAATATGGAATGAAGGCCTACAATATTATTTCAAGTCCAAGTTGTATGTACATTTACATTGTACATAGTATACACTACCTGGTACAAAGAAAGGTGCTATATAAAAAAGGTATTATTATTATTATTATTATTATTATTATTATTATTATTATTAGGGAAGTTCAGAAAGTTTCATTGGAAACAGCAAAGGTGAGAGGAGTAGTAATTAGGCATTAAAAAGTTGGTAAGATGCTGGGAAAATTGCATCACAAACAAACGTGACTATGTAGAAAAGTGATGTTATTTGATTTTGAAATTCTTAATAAACAGAGTTTAAAAAGTGTGGAAACTTATCATCCCTCATATTATTATTATTAGTTCTCTTCCTAACAATAATAATACAATATTTCTGTTACTAATTTTTTAAACATTTCAAAAAATGGCTCACACACCCAAAGCAAGTGTTTTGCACGTCCAGTTGTGCACGCACCTCTGATAAAGAACAACTGTATTAAAGTCAAATGTTACAACCTTTAAACAAATAAGAATTATTCTGCTTTCTCAAAATTTACCAGCTGCCTGTTATCTCATTTTGCTCACCTTTTATATTTAAAGGGAGGTCACGTCCGGAAGCAGAGATGTGCAGTGGTTATTTCTTCTGTCTCCCATCTCCAGAAGAACACTGCATTTGAATCTCAGTTCAGTCAGTGTCCACATGGAGTTTGCATTTCGTCACCTTATCCTTATGAGTTTTTCCTATGGATACTCTAGTTTTCCTTACACATCAATAGGTTGCACTGGTTAACTTACCTGGAAACTCTAAATTGGCTTCTCAATGCATGATTGTCCCCTCTGATGGACTGCCATACCTTGCTAGGGTTATTGCCAAGTTTGTTCTGCTTTTTATAACATTTTTTGCATTACAAAATAGCACACAAAGTAAATTAACATTTAAAACTAAGAGTATGATTACACTGTTTGTAATGGAGTGCGAATGACACATCAGTGTTAATGGATATGTTATTATTATAAAACTGCATGTTCAGTACTTTCATGAGATTAGACTGCTGACTAGATAATTAAAAGGTTATGTAATTAATCTGTAATTGTTCTGCATGTCTCACCTCTGCTGTCGGCAGACTGGCCGATCAGCCTTTGTTAGTTAAGGTTTTTTCCACTCTCATGAGTGGTTGTCATCACAGACGTGATGCACAGATGCTGTTGTTCCAGTTTGCTCTTTTTGCCAAATGATGAGGCCTCAGTCCAGGTTGTTATTTCAGA
The DNA here is from genome assembly GCA_026402145.1 of Polypterus bichir lapradei. NCBI lineage: Eukaryota > Metazoa > Chordata > Cladistia > Polypteriformes > Polypteridae > Polypterus > Polypterus bichir. Next base: position 82,913 of record JANRMT010062854.1, on the reverse strand, counting down.
AAACACAATAGTGTCATGGGGTGAGGAGAGTATCCAAACAGATGGAACTGGCTCCTCTTTACAAGAACAAGTGCAAGTCTCAGATAAATAAAATTTCTACTTTTAGTTATGGAGAGAGCTGAATGTAGTTGAAAGGGAAGGAAGGAGTAAACAAAGATTAAATTAGGAGACATGTACAGTATATCCAATACCAGTGCTTTATTTAGGCTCACTAATAAGGGCCCAATACCTACAGTACCTACCACTAATGGAATGTCACATGAAGCACAGCTGGGATCCTGCTGGTCAAGAGGATAGGCCTTCACCTTAAATACATTTCAAAGGCATTTGTCAGAATAATTAGTGAGAAACAGAAAAGCCCTGAGGTCCATGCTGGCCCCCATCTGTTCAGCTAGCCTCATCCATTAGAAGTTTAGCCCATTTATTCTGTTTTCGAAACTAAGGTCAAAATGTAGGCATGCTAGTATCAAAGATAGCATCTCACTGTTTTTAAACAGTTTTACCCCTATGAAGTCTATCTTCTTTTATTCTTGTGTTTGTTTTTTTACTTATAAAGCACATTTAAAACAACTAGAGGCTGACCAAACTGTTGTGCAGAGTAAAAACCAAAGATGAGTGATAATATGATCAATAAAAATAAAGTACAATAAAAACATCATAATACATCAACTAACTCTTACAAAAAGCCAAACCAAAGAACACCTCACACCAGACATTATAAACAAATACTTTACACTGCATCCCCAAAAATAAGAAGGTGCAAATGAATGTGAATTTAAGCATGATTTAAATGTTAGAACAATAGGAGTAATTCTGACATCAACAGGCAGTGCATTCTAACGTTTTGGGGCAGCCAATGAAAAAGTCAATCCGTATGCGCTGAGCACATGGTACCAACAGAAGTGATTGAGAAGAGGATCTGAGCGGCCTAGCGGTGGAATACTCGGAAGGAAGGTCTGAACTATAATGAGTAGCCAAGTTATTTAGGGCTTTAAACACAAACAAAAGCACCTTAAACTCAATCCTATATTTGACAGGGAACCAGTGAAAAGAGGCCAAGACAGGAGTGCCTGTTCGAAACCTGGCTGCCACATTATGCACCAACTGTAGACGAGCTAAAAATGGAATGACTGAAACCAAAATATAGTGAATTATACAAGGGTGAGTCAAACATTATCTGAATTTATTTTAAATGACTTTCAGAAAAGACAAATGCATCATTTTTCAACCTAATCTCCGAGCTTTTCAATGCACTTTCACTATTTGTCAGCAGGCTTTGATATTCCTTCATTAATTAATGTTTTAGGCTGAACTGAGAGCCATGAATGCACCACCATCTTCACCTCTTCATCAGACGTGAATCTTTGTCTTTGTTGGGCTTCTTTCAGGGGACCAAACAGGTGATAGTCAAGATCAGGACTACAGGGAGGATGCTGTAACACCTCAAAACGAAGATTTTGCAGTGTGTCAAAAGTGTTGGCAGTGGTGTGTGGACGTACATTGTCATGCAAGAACACAATATCCTTGGATAACAGTCCTTTGCGCTTTTTCCGAAGTTGAGGCTTTAGCTCTTCAGTTGTTTCGGTATCCATCTCACACAAACTTTTCTTAACCCAAGTCTGTTATGGATTATTGCATAGGCAGAGCTTTGGCTGATTTTCAGATGATTTGCCACACAATCTACTGTCACTCATCTATTCAACAGAATCATTTCACGTGCTCGCTCAGTGTTGTCATCAGTCGTTGACGTAGACGGGTGTCTGGCTGCTTCTTCATGGCTGACACTTGTGCGACCTCCTTGATCTTCTCTATCCATTCATTCTCACTTCTTAGTGACAAAACACTTTCTCCATACTGTGCACAAAGTCTTTGATAAATATCGACACCAGGCACACCCTCAGACCACAAAAAACGAATCACTGCACGTTGCTCTTCTTTCATGCAAATCACAAGTGGGGCAGCCATTGTTTCTCGCACCATTGTTACAAATGATCTCACATAACACGCTCACACCTGCACAGCAGTGACTGGGGAGACAGGCACCTCATATGGAAAGCACTGATAAGACAGTGCTGCCAACAGAAGTTTTAATATAACTGGAGTACAGATAATTTCTGACTCACCCTCGTGGTAATCCAGCTGATTAAAGGTAAAAGCATGGATAACTGTCCACAGGTTTTTAGTTGATAAAAAAGATTTTAATTTAGCTATATTTCTAAGACAGAAGAAACTGGTCTTGACTGCTGCATTTATCTATGTATCAAAATAGAAGGAAGAGAAAAAAATCACTCCCAAATTTAATGAACTGTGAAAGAAGACAAAGGTTTTTAGTGAAACTGTAGCGGTAGTAGAAGGGCCAAAGAGCAGCATGTCTGCCTTATTTTTAATTAGCTGGGGAAAAACCTAGTCATGTACAGTAAATGTTCTGTATTATATTTGTATTGTATTGGGTGACCTGTACTATGTTTGATTTACTTGAATAGACAGATTGAGCAAGATTTCCTTTGTGCCCTTGTTATAAAAAATCTTGAATCTTAATCTGTTCATAGATGGAATGCCAGTCCATAATGGATACATTTATGCAAACACACCACTATATTCGGGAACAGAAAAGGTCCAATCTCTAAGCAAAATTGAGGCTGCACAACAGCAAATGTGACTTTACTGTCAACAATAAAAGAAGCATGGATTATGAAGAAGCCGTCAGTGAAGCAAAGGCTGATTTTGACAGCAAGAGTTTTCAAAGGATTTTGGTCCCAAAATAGAAATAGTCTTCAGTTTACACAAGCTCATGGGTAAACCACTGGTGTCAGGCATTATCAGACGTAAACGGATAACTTGGTTTAGACAACTGAACAGAACAGCACCAACACAGCTGGCAGCATAGGGAAAAAAATAGCTTCTAGCCAGAAAACAAAGATCAGGTTAGCCCCTATTAACATGGATTGGCATAATTAATCAGAGGATGAATTAAGTACAAATTCTTACATTTCAGTATAGAGTTCCCAGTTAACCCAACATACATGTCTCTCAGATGTGTGTACACTGGTATAATGTGCAAACTAACAACAGAAGGATACCATATCAGTTTTTCAACTCACACTTGAAGAGATGTGAGGTAGTGAGTGTGTTTACATGTGCACACAAAACTGGAATAAGATGAGTAACCAGATTAAGGCAAAAACCTGATTTTTTAAAATCCTCTCTTAGTTCTCCTGCCAAAATACTTAATGCCATTAAACTGAGTAAAAAAGAGTTAAATATTATCATCAGCTGCCACAAATCCGAAAACAAGCATGGAGCCTATGTCTCCCGAGCAGTGAAGGAAGATTACTTTTAGAATTAACTCACTTACTACTTATTACTCAAGTTAACTCATTAATCAAAAAATGAACTAAATATGATACATAGTTACTTATTATAACTTATTATACTTACTTATTTTAAAATGTGATGTGTCACAAACATTGCATTGCTTTTACATTACTTTGTCTTCTTTTGTATCAAAAAATGCACACTTGACCAGCCAGCATTTGTTATTAAATCCTCAGCTATATATGAACTTTAATGAAACTGACCCAGAACGCAAGTTAATAACATGCATCACCATTTTACATCCCCCAAAGAAATGCGGTATGAACACTGGCCATTGTGCTACCCATACAGGCTGTAAAAACATATCTATAGCAAATATCTGGATTAAAACTAAACTAACACTTCTTACATATAAAACGTCTGTGCATGGAAGTGTGTGTGTCTGTCTAGGTGGCCCGGAAGTGCGAGACTACAGCATGAAGCTCAAAGAGCCGGCAAGGTGGCCCCAAGTTCATGAGTCAGAAGAAGAAAGAAGTATGAGGCTACAACATGAAGCTGAAAGAAAGCAACTCCGTCACCAAAGTGAAACCGGCAAGGAAAGACAAACGAAAGAGAAACTCGCTTAGCCGCTGATAAACAACGGGAGGCGAGCACATCCACAAAACAAAACCGCTGACTCTGCATTTCAATTTTTTTCTCACGATTTCAATAGTTTCTAGGAGCCCGGGCTTTTTACAGCATGGGCTTACACCACTAGTTATTTCTAACTTTCTGTTTTCTGCTTGGCTGCGAAGTACTGACATACGGGTACGTGCTCCCCTTGCCTTACACCCAGTGCTGGTGGGATAATAATAATGCAGGCATTTTTACTTAATAAAATAAGTATTGCATTAGGTTGCTCCTTACTTTAAAAATTAATAAAACTATGTAACGCACACTACATTTAGCACACTATATCCCCAACACTGCTCCAGAGATTATGCTGCAAAACCTAGCATCGAATGTTCAGCTCATCAACATACATTCAGCGATTTCTGAAATACTGTGACAGGTCATTTTAACCAAGAGAAGGAATAATGTGATCTCCTGAGCATTTTCCTCAGGAGATCACTATTTTCTACCTGTGGCTGCTGAAGGCATGTATGAAGCAAAGATTGGTGGGACAGAGCTGTTTTGAAAGTGCTTATCATTAATGAATGACGGGGAAATTTCAGGATATCAAGAAGTACATTTGTAAAAATACACAGTCAGTTGAGTGATGTGAGGAGCCCAGATTAAGTAAATGTATGAGCACCTCTATCATAGACATAAGCAGGCTAACAGAATACAACGGACGTGCTCAGACTGCACAATCCTTAACTACAGTTTAAGGGTTTACGCGGCCACATAACTGGGTTACTTGTTGAAAAGTCTAATGTGTTAACCCAGTTTCTCAGAGACTAGTATCCCATTTCCTCTAACTGGAATAAGGATATACATGGCATTTTTGAAAACGGGTTTCTGTAAATATTATCAAATTGCATGTCAATGCACTCAGTGATACAAACCTGTACAATAATCCCTCGCTACTTCGCGGTTCACTTTTCGTGGATTCACGACTTTGTGGGTTTTTAAATATAGTAGTGATATTTCCTAGTCTAAGAACAACAAAACAAGTTCGGTGACTAAGTGCGTTGTAACACGGGCTGTGATTGGTACATGGGAGGGAGATGACAAATCACAGCTTCCCGCTTTCTAATCGGGGCCCGTGATTGGTGCTTTGACTGATGCCCAGATCCCACAGACTGGCTAAGGATCTGCAAGAGTGGTCACAGGAATGGGACGACAATATGGTTCGATCGGTCCAATTTTGCAACAAGGTCGACGACGTCATGACCGCCTACGAGCTGCTCTTCGACCGGAAAAAGAAGCAGCGGCAGCAACTGCCAATCACAATGTTTTTGCAGCCTCACAAAAAAGAGCGAGTTCCCACTACTACTACGGATACACCTTCGGAAACCGTGGAAGAGGTGCCCCAGGAAATGGCACCGCCGTCTGAAGAGACATAAAATACAGTCATCGGCTGCGCAGTAAAAGTCATCATCACCTTCATCATCATCATTTTTACTGCACAGCATATTCATCACCATCATCACGTCATATATAGCTACATGTACTTCACTATACAGTAACTGTAAACTTATCTACCGATTTCATATTGCTTAACAGTTGTCCCTGTTATTAATAGAGTAAAGGGTGGGTTGTAAACAGTACAGGGAGGGTTTAAAAACGTCCAAATACACGTTAAATAATTAAATAAATATGGTGTCCCTACTTCACGGAAATTCAGTTATTGCGGCCGGCCTTGGAACCTATCTCCCGCGATAAATGAGGGATTACTGTACATGAGACCGAAAGGCAATGGTGGAGACTTGATGCCAGTCAGTGACAATACGGTAAGACATAACAGGACATGGTAGTCAGAATCTTCCCATTTGCAGCAACCCCAGCCCTTCAGTCATAAGACCTTCTGAGGAGGGCATAAACTTGAGTTCCAAAGGCTCACTGGCAGGGAGCAGGAGGAGTGGAGCTTGAGATGTGAGCAAGTTATGTATTATTTGTTTATCAACTTTATCCAAGGCATTTGACATTTGAAATACAATTGGCAGGTGAAGCGTCTTAGTGCTCATGGTCACACAGTGTCCATAGCAGAATTTGAATCCACAACCTCAGGGTCTTTAACCACTACACCACACTACCTGCAAAGTATAGGAAACCTGCTCCATCAAGAAACAAATAGTGGCCAAAGGGAAAAGGTTAAGAATAAGATGTCTACACCTGTGTGGCATGTCAGTAAAAAGCAACTCAAAAGGCCTAACTATCTGAATGAGGAGAACAAGAACAAACTCAGTAAGGTTTAAACAAGTTGAAACAACCCTCCAGTTGCGCAGAGGCAGTGCTAGCTACAGAACTGATATAGCACCTTTCGCAGTGGTGGCCATCACCAGCCACCTTGACAAAAGAAAGAAAAGTTGTTTTTACAAGCTGGCTAACACACTCGGGAAGTTTTTTTTTTCTTTTTTCCTTTCATTTCTTTTATTTGGCTCAACATAGCTATGTGGATTTGTTTTTAAAAAACAAAATGATCAAAGCTTCTCCTTCTGTCTGTTTTCTAAATAGAAGTCCTTGGCATGCCTGAATAGGGCCTTCTCTTTCTCTTTCTCGCTCGTGCGCTTTCTCTTTGAAAGCAAAGCATTCCAGTTTTCTCTTCAGGGCTACACAACAATGAGGTAGTCTATGGTGAGGAATTGTACCTCAGGAAGGCCGACCCACACTCCTGTCACCTTGTAAGCTATAGGCAGCTGCTATTTAACATTTCTGTGACCAAGTGAAAATAGGATATAATGAGGTGCCATCTTTGGCATACGGGCGCACACAAGCTCTTTATTTTTCTGATAAACCCAGCTGTGCAAACTGCAAAAACTTTGCGAACAAAAGGCATTTCCCATTAGGTGACATTTTAAAGAGCGAGACCTGTTCAGCTCCAAGTGTGTACATGTGTTTTTACAGGCCTAAAATAAAAGTAAATTCTGTCTTGATTAAAAAAAAAGAAGAAAAAAAAGAAAAGGACGCTTGAGGGGTGTGGGATGTAAGCCTTCAGTTTTCCCATGGACTAATAATACCTCCCTCCCTGGCTCAGGGCAGCCCACAGGTATGCTGTGAATTTTTGCTCTCCATGCCAGGAGAGTTTATAAATGACTTTTTAAAATCTTAAGTTACACAGTCTTAAACACAATGATTTGTTTGAGCTAAGAACCCGCAGTTAAAAAGGTGAGTCTTGCTCTCCTTCTCCGTCTCTCTCTCTCTCTTTCCTTTCTCACTCATCCACTTTCTCACTTTGATTTGTTTGCTGTGATTTGACAGTTTGTTAATTTGTGGTTTCGCTTTAACATCAGAATGAAAGTTTAACGGCTAACCCCATCCCCATCGCCAACTGCTCACCCTTTTCATCTTTTCAGACACCCACGCATATTTGCTGTCAGCTTTGAGAGGGTCACCTCAATTCAAAACATAAGAAAAATCATCAGAATGGGATTTAATAATTGGTCAGTGGCTTGGGGAGAAGTAGGGGAGCTTTCTCTCAAGGTCCTTGGACCTCAGTTTCAGGTTTGGTCACAGTTTACTTACATTCTTTAACCTTGCTTTAATAAAAGATAAAATAAAATATGGAGGTTCAGGAGATAACTTTGGCTCCTGAAAGCTCTAGGGATCTAAGGTCAGATCATTTTCTGTGTGGGCATTACATGTTTTCCCTGTCTGAATATGACACTGTAGTTGGTCTTGCACACCTTTGTACTGAGGGACTATGGCTGTGTCCACAATACTTCATTTTAGTTTAAAAATGCAGACATTAGTCTCCATTTTCACTGTTCATTCACACTACCCCAGCATTATTAACCCCCAAAAACTGAGACTTTTGAAAATGATCTTCAGAGTGGTATACTTCTGAAGACAATGGTTCAGCATTGCAATGTGAATGGGTGAAAACAGATACTTTTAAAAATGCAGACTCTAACCGCACTCTCATTAGTTTGTGCTCATTACATAGCCATTCATGGAAGCAAATCATATTCCCACATCTATATCTATCTATTTTTATATATATATATAAATCCAATATCTGTCTGTATGTCTGTCCGCTTTTCATGAGGTAACTACTTAATGGATTTAGATTGGGTTTTTCTGTATAATTTGCTTGAACATTCCGTTTGATTTTGCAACTTCTGTCATTGCACCAAGTATTACAGTCCACTTACGGCAGCAAGTCCGAGACATAGGCTACAGGCCAAGGGGAGGGTTAGCGGGCAGGGCCCTCCTCACTCACACGCCATCCTCCGTTCAAGTCGGTCTGATGTGACATTGGCGGGAAGGTTTTAATCCCTTGCATTCCCATAATCGCGACAGACATGCCTTTTCAATTCAAGAGACTACAGTTCCCGGTGAAGATTTGCTTTGAGATGTCAATTAACAAGGCCCAGGGACAGGAATTTGAGTTGGCAGGGGTTGATCTTAGCTCACCGTGTTTCTCGCATGGTCAGCTTTACGTCGCTTTCTCCCAGGTTAGTTCCCCAAGAAACCTGTATGTCCTTGCCCCTGATAGCAAAACCAAAACCATTTCATATCAAGAGACCCTCAGATACGAAAGCTATCAATATACATTCTTCACAATACAAATTACATTTTAAAATTTTATTTATTGATTTTTAAAGTTTGCCCTGTTTCACTACTACATGGGCAGAGTTGCGGAGGACAGCTAGTATCGAATATAGCAGAGTTGCTTTCCATAGCCCTTGTTGTGCTGCTTAACTTTATTAATCTAAATTGCATTTTGTAGATGGAATGCTGCATACACATGAAAAACGCAAAAAACCTACCGGTTCCTACAGTTTTGTGGTGAATTCCCTGGCTAGTGGTATTACCATCCAGTCATGGATTTTTCCAATATTGCACGCATGCCCAGTGCAGACAAACATCTACTTCATATGCATTTTTGTCTTTTTTTATGGGTAGATGGAGATACTTTCATAAACAATATGAAAACTCTAATGTGGAAGAATATCTATTTAATTAAAAATGTCATTTTTAAATGGAAACTATTAGTGTGGACGTGGCCTGGAGTGGGCATGTCCTGTGATGGACAGTTGCATTGTCACTGGTTGGTTCCTACCTTGGGCCCAATGCTGCCATGGTGGTTTGAAAAATGGATGGTTGAAGCATATCTTTAACTTAATAATAGGAAAGTATAACCTAAAAATAAAGTTAAAAATCATCAGTTCATTACTAATAGCTCTTTAGCAGTGTAATTCATATACTGTATTTAACAATACCTGAAAAACTGTATAAATAATCAATATTATAATAGAGTTAGGACAGCACAGAGGCAGAGTGTTCAGAGCTGCTGCTTTATAGCTACAGGATCCAAGGTAGATTCCTGTCCTGTCCTGAACACAAGGGCTCTGTGTGCCACTACTATTCTGAGTAAACTTTACAGCCCACTATAGTGCTTTCCCTAGGGATGGTATGCGCTATGAAAGGCACTACATTAAAATAAAGCATGAGTTAAGATGCCTTATGCTTGATTCCTAATCTGAACACTGCCAACAAGTTACAAACATAACAAAAAATATATGTCAGCTCATTTATAAATTAGTTCTGTTTCAGTAAGTGTGTCCTGCTTTTTATTCAGTGCTGGCTAGAGAGGCTGTGGCTCCCAATAATTTTTTCAAGGATAAAGTAGTTTCAGAAAATGGAACTTTGTGAGATTAGCCTGAAATCCCACGTTAGGATCAGACAGCAATGGCATTTCTGGGATGTATTGTCTTTTTCGGGTGACTCATTCTTCAAACTTATAGAATTACAAGATAGTCTCAAATATTTTAATGCTGCCAATGATCCGCCTTTCCTGCTTCTTGCTCTGTGGCTCTGTTATTTGAGGTTGAGATGATCTGATTTCCATAATGACAGGTAACAACCCAGGTTTGATATACACTGGATACTGGCTGAATTAAGAATGGATTGCCATGCTAACAATGTTGAAAGTTATCAAGGGAAAACAATCACAGAAAAAGCAGTTAATATATATATATATATTAAAAACAAAGTAGAATGTGTCATTTGGGAAGCACTCTTACAAAGAATAATAAAAGACTTTTATTATCTTGGTTGATGTGAGGGCTTTAAGTTAATTTAAATGAGGTCACTTCATATTCCAATTCTTTGCGTTAATAAAGACACTACACCTTTTTACTGTTTCACTAGTGCCGCCAGTCACTCAGTGGTTTCCACACATGACTACACTTCCTATAGCTAGGGACAAATCTCAAGTCCCTGGGCCCCTAGGCCAATGAACCCCCTCAACAGACAAAACGATCCTGCAGGCATGTCCAACCAAAATGTGTTATTCAATCAAATACCAATAGTTATTTGTATGGATAGGATATCAAACACAACCTAATAGCTCAAACAACATAATCTACAGTATTTTGCTTTTGGATCAACTTCCAGGATTCAAACGGTTTAATTTATATGAAAGCCCTGATATTTGAGCCTGGGCCCAATAGGCCTGTTTGGGGTTCCATGTTTGGCCATAGCCCATTGAGGAATGCAATGATATCCTAAATGCTGCTACTGTGTTATCTGCTGGAGCCTTGCTCAGTGGACCTGCAGTAGATTTTGATACCTTCCATCTCTACTGCCCCCTTGCCAGTCTGGTTCGGCAATGAAACAAGTGATATTGTACAAATGGTAGTTAGAAACATTTAAAGGAACCCTCTCAGGCTGTTAGTGGAAGCAGTTCAGGGAATTACCCTGGAAGTGATCCCAGGTTGTGGTTTGGTAAGTTGGAAATCACCAGAGTTGGTTGACGGGGGTCTCCCAGTTTAGTTAAGTCAAAAAAATCAACAGACATTTTTATTTTACTTTTGTTTTCCTTGTATTGTATCATTCACCCACCCTAGTATTTCTTGATCAAACCATTTATTGGGATAGTTTAACATTTAAGGACATATTGAAAGCACTGCATATTTAGATGAACATTACAAAATTAGTGACATTTTTGGTATGCACTAAACACAGCACATTATTTTGAAGGCAAAAATCACATAAGCCATGTACAGTAATTAAAATCAGACCAAGTTTGTGTTTTGTGTCTGGTGCTGCAGCCAATGAGTGTTTTTCATGTGTATTAGGCAGCTGCTTATAGTCAGGCATTTGCTACTGGAAGTTTACCAGGATGCTTGGGAAATACATCACCCTTTGAGATTTTTCAGGTACAAGAAGGTGTAAGCGATTGCCATGTCTTGACCTGCCTAAAACATTCAAATAATGGGAAATATGAAGGGCACAATGCTTCCCTGTAAACGTCACTCCCCTTGATGTGGCTTGACAGTGCAGCACCAAAGAGAGCGCACAAATTAAGCGCACCGCTGTTAGGCTTGTCAAGTGAGAGATGCAAATGCTGTTCTTAAGGATATCCTGGAAAAAGGCACAGAACAATAGTCATATTCATGCTCCCTTATAACTGAAACGTCTAATTGTACACTCCTACTTAAGTCAAGAATGTGAAAAAAATAAAGAATCATATCAAGCACGCCCAGTCATTTTAAGCCTCACATTATCACCACCCTTGGCTGCGTTTCCCCTCTCACAGGATGGCTTTCCAAAGGTGGATGCGTACTGTCTTAGAGTAGGAGTAATTCAGCAAATTCTGGTGCAATGTGTACCTGTAGCTTTATGTAGGGCAAGTCCACTTCAGAGCATTGCACCTGTCAGGTAAACTTACTGTTTGTGTCATTTAGATTGAAATCTGGCAGCAAGTAATAAAACTTCATTTGTGTGGATAATTTGAAGGTGCTTCTAGCATGTTTCTCTGCAAGCCCAGAGATGATATATAATGTTTTAACTTTTCAATATGTATGTGGTAAATGTCCAGGCCTAAAGGGTTGGTTTTTAGCTGAATGACTTAAATGCTCTGGAGGCTTTGTATTTTCTTGGGTGACTTAAAATGATTCATAAGTGTAATTACAAATTTTTATTGAGATTTAAAAAATTCTAATGCCAGAACTAGAAAACAAACTCATAAGACTCGTGTTAATGTATTTAAGAAATCCCGACACAACTAAAATAAAAGTCATTAGATAGCCACTCAATCCATTGTGATGGAACCAGGAACGTCAATGATCCCCAAACCCCCAAACACGAACACACAGTGAGTCCCCAGTTCAAATAATGGAAGGTTTATTAAACCTATTCTTCCACAAAGTTTGCAAAAGAACAAAGACACAAGTTTTCTCTCTTCACAATATTTTTCTCTCACCACCACTACCATGTTGCCCTCCTCTAACTGAGTGTTACTCCACGTTCTCCCAGCTCCGACTCTGGCTTGTCCCTGTGAGGTCGGTCCAGTCATTTTATACTGGCCAACCCAGAAGTGCTTCTGCTCTTCTGCTCATGTGGTCTTCCAGCACTTCCAGGTTAGGTGGAAACCTCATTTCATATGGCTCCTGTATATTCATAGCACCCACTGTAGGCACCCACAGCACCCAACAGGGCTGAGATGTGGAACTGCAAGTCGCATGGTGCCCTGTGGGAATCCTTGGCACCACTGTCACTCAAGGGAGCTGCCATCTACTGTTCTGGGGGAGGCAGTGTCCTTAAAAAGCTTCCTTCCCCTATCCTTCTGTTCTCTGGGCATCCTGGCAGGGTTGGGCTGCCGGCCATCCCTTACACCATATAAACATTTTAGTGCACCATAACATATTAGGCCAGCGTTTCTCAACCTTTACGTATTTGCGACCCGAGTTTTCATAACAGTTTTAATTGTGCCCCCCCCCCCTAATGTTTTTTTGAATGGAGCCCACTAACACCAATTTGTTCTTTTTTAATTAATGATATATCATAGATGCATATTTTTTTATACCTACTTAACTTTTATCGACATTTATCTAACTCTATATTTATTTTTCTAGTATCAGAATGTAGTTTAAGTTAATTTGTTTTGGTTTCAATAGATGCATGTTTCATATTTTCGATTCTTGTTTTCTTTTTCTCACATCTTCGCGCCCCCCCTAGGGGGGCCCACCCCACAGGTTGAGAACCACTGTATTAGGCACATCAAGCCAGTGACAAAATCAAATAAGTGAAGCAGACCACCCTCAGAGCACACAAACTACTAACCTCAAGCTCTGGCATTTTCTGTAAAATCTAGTCAGCAATATTACGGAAGGTTGTGGTATAATTTATTATGAAACTTGAGTGTTCCCAAGCACAAAGTCCTAAAAATCAGTACTTGGAACCTCGAATGTTTTGAACTAGGAGTCGCAAAGCACATAATCCCAAACACATTTCCAAAAATACCCAGTAGAGGTGAATATTACTGTCAAACCCGGCTAGTAATAAGGGCAAACACAGAACCATTATAAAATCCATCCATCCATTATCCAACCCGCTATATCCTAACTACAGGGTCACGGGGGTCTGCTGGAGCCAATCTCAGCCAACACAGGGTGCAAGGCAGGAAACAAACCCCGGGCAGGACGCCAGCCCATCATAGACCATTATAAAATATTTAAAAAAAAAATAACAAAAAATGCTCTGAACAATTAGCTATGAAGTACCAAAGACAAAAAGAAGTTGCCTGAAACACAAAGCAAACCAAATGAGCAAAATCCCAACACCAAAATCCAGAAAGCGAAATCAAAAACAGAGCATGAAGTCAAAAGTCCAGTAAGTCACAAAAAGCAGAGCAAAACTTCACAGAAACTCTCTCCACCTCCCAAGTGCATTTGAATGAACTGCCGGGATCTGTGGGTTGCCTTCCCCTTTTCAGGGCTGAGGGCAGTCCCTTGTGGTGATGGGCAGGTGGCCCCGCCTCTTGAGGAACCATCCACAAAACACAAGACATATAACAAAGATACAGGGAATAAAGCATATAAATAAACAACGATATCATAAACAAAAGACACAAAAATACATAAAATAAGAATTTTAAGCCCAGCCAGAGGAGGACTCCTTCCTGAAATATAACAAGATTGACAAAAACAAATCGTAAAAAAATATTATTTCTTAGATGGAAATAATGGCCTGCTATCTTTGTAGAGTGCATACATGGTTAAACTGTTTTATGGCCGGGGCTCACATTCATATAGGAAGCAGCTTCACAATCAGAAGGCATTTGTTTTGACTTGAAATGATGTGATTAATTGTTAAATGCAGGGCAACCATGTACAACCAGGAAAGTGTTGCAATAAAGTACACAAACAGCCTCAATTTAGGATACTGCAATGAGAAATTAGCCACCTCTAAAATACAGGTCAAATACAGTATAGATTTCTTTTTTTATAAAGAATAAATTAGATACCTACTGTAAATTGTTGGTGAAATATAGTAGAATATCGTAATTTGCGTCACCCTACGCTAAATGAACTTCACACTCACATTGTCTCTATGATTTCTGTTTATTCCTGCAAACACTGCTTATTGTTAAACCTTTTTAAAACCAATTATTCACTCTCATTTACCCTCTTTCAATTCACATTTGTTAAAAATTGTTGTCCCTTTTCTAGCATGAGTTAGTCTGATTTCCCCACAAATAATTCTCCATGACCCAGAATACCTTTCACTACTTAGCTTGTTGAAGACAAGTGATCTTGAGGACTACACCTTGAAGCAAAAACATCCCAGTGGCAGTATACCACTGAAACAGGCTGGCATTACCATTTTACTATATATTTAGTTCATTCCACTTTATTTTTACTATTGTCAATGACAGTTTTACAAACAGCTTTACAATTTATTCTGTTGTATATGTTAAATAAAAGGAAGTTACTTTGACAACAGCAAAACAAGCATTCATGCCCAACTCACATAGGTTCTTAATAGATGTTAGATGATTGGGGAAGCTCCTCTTCATTTTGAATGTCTGTGTTAATTCTTACTGTAATACTGCTTAGGTATGATCATGCATTATATTCAACATTTAATACACAGAATTCTTAAATGTATTTGATAATCATCAGAGTCCAGGAATGTCATTAAAAATATATTAGATCTTTTCACTAGTGTTATAAATCTGCTTTTGCGATTTCTAAAGTCACAGGATTCAGGAGGGTTTCCAAGTAGCAGCAATGAAAGCAAGACATGTGTCCAACATAAACAGGCCAACAGTCCGTCACAAGGGCACACTTACTAATCAGTTACATTTGGAGTCACCAGACAATGAAATATACATATCTTTTGAGATGAGCGAGGAATCTAGTGTATTTAGGGATATGACACATGTTGAGATTTGAACCCAGGTTCCAGGAAGTGTGAACCAGCAAATCAACCACTTCATCCTCAACTAACTTATATTATATTATGTTATATTATAATATATCATAATATATTATATTCAACTTTCACACCAACGTAATCCAATTTAGCAACATAAGAAGGTATTTTAGTTTATTCTTCAACTAGCAAAATACCCGCGCTTCGCAGCGGCGAAGTACTGCCTTAAAATTTTTATTAAGAAGAAAATTTAACCTTTTTAAACTGAGGGAAAATATGCCAATAATTATTTGTTAAGGATCTCTTTGTATACCATGTTGTCAGTTCGGCCCTCCGGTTGTAACATGACCAAGCTGTGCGCTGAGCTTACTCTTGAGCATGAAACTTACAGTTGGGCATGTGAACAGTAATCTTGTCTCAAATCTCACAGCTTGGATTGCTGCTGTCATAATCAGTTTGAGTTTCATGGTTTGTTTCAATTACGATAGTATTTGCAGGATTTGTTGTGTTGAAGTGACATTCGGCATCTGTCAAGCATTGTAAGCACACAACCGGTTTCATCGATAAAATCACATCCAGCTTTTGAGAGTTTAAACACTCATAAACATCAAAGTGTCCACTACTGAAATCGTCACCTGTGAATCTAAGATGTTTAAGAGGCATTGGCGGTTGTCGAAAGGTGTAAAATATTTGGCCATTTCGGTACACTTGAAAGCGACAACCGAACAATTCAGCGGCAGCCATCAACTCACATGCAGAAACATAGGTGAAGGGCTTAAGCATTTCACTCTTCTAGTGCTCCTGTGTAGTATAATTATCTCCTGTCATCAGTCCACACCTTGAACCTGTCCCAGTCATTCAATACATAAGACACAATGTTCCTCCGGATATCAAGAGTGAGCCTGATATGGCCGTGCAATATGTAACAAAGAGAATGGAAAAGGTAGGTGCCATCTCCGGGCATGGAAACCACTCAGTAAGTGACCGTTCTTTGATCGATAGTGATCACCTCGATAGACATGGTAATGGGGGTTGGAATGATAAAGGAAATGGGTACCTGAGCAATGTAAAGTAAGTCTAAAATACCTATACAATAACTATAATTGTAATAAACAGACAATAAAACAGCGGAGAAGCCGTGGATTAAACAAAAAGGCTGTAGTTATCAGTAGGGAGACGTGAATCCCGTGGCGAAGCAAGGAAGGGAATGTAGAGACCGGAGCGACGGACGGTCTTATATAGGCAGGCAGCCAACAACGTGGGAGGCGTTGGGATGGGGGACCCAATGCCACCTCACACAGTGACTGAGCTGCAGGCTATGGACGTATATATGTACGTAAGTAGGATTCAGTTAGCATTGGGAACCCATGTACCAAATTTCTTGAAGATGGGCCCATAAGTAACAAAGACTGTTGAAAAGTTCAATATGGTGGCCGACAGTGGCATCATACCAACGAAATAAGTACGTACATTGGTTTCGGTTAGTGCAGGGAAGCCGCCTATAAAATTTCGAGAAGATCGGGCCATAAATAAGAAAGTTCAACATAGCTGACGTTGTTGACCATTATGACCATTACGCGTAGAATTTCGAAATGAAACCTGCTTAACTTTTGTAAGTAAGCTGTAAGGAATGAGCCTGCCAAATTTCAGCCTTCTACCTACACGGGAAGTTGGAGAATTAGTGACGTTGGAAAGTTCAATATGGCGGCTGACAGTGGCGTCATATCACCGAAATAAGTATGTACATTGGTTTCGGTTAGCGCAGGGAAGCCGCCTACCAAATTTCGTGAAGATGGGGCCATGAATAAGAAAGTTCAATATGGCGGACTTCGTTGACCGTTATGACCATTACGCATAGAATTTCAAAATGAAACCTGCTTAACTTTTGTAAGTAAGCTGTAAGGAATGGGCCTGCCAAATTTCAGCCTTCTACCTACACGGGAAGTTGGAGAATTTGTGACGTTTGGAAAATTCAATATGGCGGCCGACAGTGGCGTCATACCACCGAAATAAGTACGTACATCGGTTTTGGTTAGCACAGGGAAGCCACCTACCAAATTTCGTGAAGACGGGGTCATTCTTCTACCTACACGGGAAGTTGGAAAATTTGTGACGTTGGAAAGTTCAATATGGCGGCCGACAGTGGCGTCATACCATCGAAATAAGTAAGTACATCGGTTTCGGTTAGCGCAGGGAAGCCGCCTACCAAATATCGTGAAGATGGGGCCATAAATAAGAAAGTTCAACATGGCGGACGTTGTCGACCGTTATGACCGTTACGTGTAGAATTTCGAAATGAAACCTGCTTAACTTTTGTAAGTAAGCTGTAAGGAATGAGCCTGCCAAATTTCAGCCTTCTACCTACACGGGAAGTTGGAGAATTAGTGATGAGTGAGTGAGTGAGTGAGTGAGTGAGTGAGTGAGTGAGTGAGTGAGTGAGTGAGTGAGTGAGTCAGTGAGGGCTTTGCCTTTTATTAGTATAGATATTTTCCTATTCATAGCTGTAGATAGTCAAATTAGTGGGTACAAACTAGCCATGAACACACCTACACAATTACAGAAAGGTAGTTTAGAGTTGCCAATCAGTCTAAAAAGTTGGGTGTAAAAGGATACGTCAGTAGAAACCGGCATAGAAAGAAAATGAAATCTAAATAATAAAAACATTCCATAATCAAATTGCAATGCAGCCTGATTGCAACCTGGTGCATGTGTACTATATTATATTATATTATATTATATTATATTATATTATATTATATTA
>JANRMT010062854.1:52002-65019 GCA_026402145.1 Polypterus bichir lapradei | reverse complement strand
TATATTATATTATATTATATTATATTATATTATATTATATTATATTATATTATATTATATTATATTATATTATAGTCCAGCATGTTATATTTTAATCCTACACATTGTTACCATCTGTGTGAGGTTTCCACATTTTAGCCATATCTGTGTGGGATCTCCTCTGTGTTCTCTCAATTTCTATTCCAATAAGCGCCTTGAGCATGGGAAAGGTGCTATATAAATAAAATGTACTAGCGTAGTATACGTGGCATAATTGTTTATTGATGGGTGAACACTTCCTGAAAGACACAGTTGTCCAAATAGGGTGGGTTTGAGGATACGACTGTGAGTGAATGAAAAGATGGAACTCTGGATAGAGCACCATACAAGTGTCCGTGACTGAAAACTGGTTTTGGCAGATACAGGCATATCTTTTTGAAAGTTTGGCCCTGTGCCTTATTAATTGTCATTGCAAAGGCCAATCTAACAGGAAATAGTATGCGTGTGAAAGTAAAAGGCAAATTTGAATCTGATGGGGTCAGTGAAATCCGGGGAATAAGGGCAGTTTGTGAGGTAGCAGCTGTGATAGTTTTACAGTCCAGTACATTGCGGTGAATGCTGGTAACAGAAAGTCTAGTGCCATTACAGAGACCTTTTGCTGGCATGAGGTTTCTGAGAAGCATGACGACTGAACCAATTTTATTTTTGAGTTTATGCGGAGGCATGCCAGTGGGAGTAAGACTGTTAAGAAATTCTTCGGGGAATGAAAGTTGATCTGCAGGATCGTCTGTGATGATGGAGTCAACGCTGGTGAAAGTTATTTCGTCAGTAGGGATAAGTCCTCGAGAGCGAGGGTGGACGCGGGAGGAGGGTTAGAGTTGGTGGGCGGGGCTCTGTCGTGTGTTCCCCATGATGCGGGAGGAGGGTTAGAGTGGGAGGACGGGGCTCTGTCGTGCGTACCCCATGGTCAGGCAACTTGGTCGATTATATATATAGAAAAGCAGCCGGAACCGAACAGAACAATGAAAAGTCAACGTGGCTCAGAGGTGCATGTGGACTGTAGCAGAGACGAAAGAGACTGAGGCTGTGTTTGGTGAGGTGTTGCGTGCAGGCATATGAGCAGGCCATGCGCATGCCTTGAGAACGAGGGTGGACGCGGGAGGTGGGTTAGAGTTGGCGGGCGGGGCTCTGTCGTGCGTATCCCATGGTCTTAGAGTTGGTAGGCGGGGCTCTGTGAGTTGGCGGGCGTGGCTTTGTCGTGCGTATTCCATGGTCTCTGTCATGTGTACCCCATGGTGGGGTGACTTAGTCAATTATATATATTATTATTATTATTATTAATTTCCTTACTTATCTCAAAGACAACGATCTTAGGCTGGTTCCCATTTCCAAAATACTCCAAGGTAATAGAATAATTGAAAAATATTGTCTATCCCTACTTGTACAGTACATTTGGTGCCTTTCCTCTGTATTCACGTGTGTGTCAACGTCTCTTCACCAGCGCCCCGTCTCTCAGGTGTGTTCCCATAAAGCCTGCGTCTCAGACTCTGTCATCACTTTCAAGGTGCCTTTCTCACCTGCAGTCTGGTTTCATACCTGCCATCTATGAAGCCGACTCTCTCAGCGTACTTCATACGCCGTTACTCCTCCTCGTGTGTCTCACACTTGCACTTCATCTTTTGTTGCATCACCAAAGTCAAACTGACCAATCAAATTGCTCTGATGGACTGGACACACAGATCGTAGTGTTTTATTATATAGTAGATATATGTGTGCAAGAAGAGTATAATAAGCTGGCTGTTTAGTGACTTTATGACCTTGTCCATAAACACAATCCCTTAATTCACTGGTATGAGTGTATATTATATTACATTCAGTTTCATTCACTATTAGAATCACTGAGTGGTTATCCCCACAGCATCAAATTCAAGGCACACACCTGCCAACATCTACACTGTCACATTTCTGGCCAGTTTAAAGGAGAGAATACAGGACTTAGAGTAAAAAAAACAGACATCGACACAAAGAGAGCATGCAAATCCCAAATGCCAGTAAATCACTAGCCTTTACCACTGAACCTTAATACCTCCCAGTATTAAATTACATTATGTGTCCATCCACTATTAAGCCAACCTACTTCTGGTCAGAGCCTCACCTGGCAGTATCGTGTGTAAGGCACAAACCATCCCTATATGAGACACAAGTCCAGCAGCAAGATCATTATGCACAATTCATCTTTGTTTCATTGAGAAACAACAATAACATTACTTTGGCCTTAATGGAAGAACTCAAACATATACCAGTTACAAAAAAAAAAGTAAATTTAACATTCTGAGTTTTTTCTGACATTTAGGTCTAATTTTAAATCATTTTTCTCCCCTATTTAATTGTAATTTTGATTTTGTTAAAAGATGATTGAATTGAAATTTTTTCTTATAATAACATTTTGACTCCATATGATGATTTACATTGATGCATCATAGTTAGGCAGCAATTCAGTCCTTGCCACTTGCCTAGCAGTCGGGTTTCAACATATGATAAAAGATCATTTAAGAACTGTTGTTAAGAATATGTATTGGAAAAGTAATTATTCCAGAAGGAGAGCCAAATGTAAGTCTGCATAATTTTATGTGGTTTTCACCCCACACCATACAGCGTAGTCAGGAAACTGTTGTTGTCAGACTCTTGGAAGTTTCTGTATGTAAATATTTGGAAAACAGATATATTAACATGAATTAATCATTATATGACTCTGGTGACAGGGTTTGGCTGACTGTCTGTCCAAGATGAACTATAAGATCAGTATACAGTGTATCTGTTTACATTTTTTTTTATAATGCATTAGCAGCACAAGTACGTTAAGTGATCTGCTTAGGATCACAAAGGTAGGGATTGAACGGATAACCTTGTGGTTTGAAACCTTAACCATAACAGTTCAGTGTCTATCCTATTCGAACATTAGAAAAACTTTTGATCAGAACAGCCCAACAAAGATTTCCAGTCCCATCCATCGAATTCTTCCATCACAACTTTAAGTCCAGTTTTGAATGTCCCTAGAGTCTGGCTGTTTATCACACTACTTGGTAATTTATTCCATTTGTCTATAGTTCTCTGTGTGAAGAAAAACTTCCCAACATTTGTGTGAAATTTACCCTTAACTAGTTTCCATCTTGTATTTATGCATTAAACTTTAATGAACAGATAAAAAGATTCAGTAAAGTATCAATTGGCTGTGTAAAGAATTTAGGGCCCCACAGGGTGCCCAATTCTCACACAAGATCACAACTGTATTTTCTAATCATTATATGTCTAAAGTTCCCACTTTCTTTGTCCAGTCCAAGTATTGTCTCTCTTGAACACTTACTAATCTCCGAGTATAAAATTTGCCCTTTTAAAGATGGACAGAGTTCTGGTGTGATCATAAATCAGACATATAATAGAGAAGGCAACTACACACAGAGTGTTAAAACACCATGTAACAGGAATCAAAGATTAATGGTGACCGTTCTCAGCCTTTTGAATGCAACACAGTGACCCTTCAGTAATAAATCATTGGCATGTTATGTACTTTAAACAATTCTAATCTGAGGGTCTGCCTCTCCCTAATAATCTAACATCCATAACCAAGATCTTCAAGGAGACCAGCACATATGAAACAGAAACATTTTTCACATATTTTTATATGTGGTAATTGATTTGTTCTGATCTTAGAAAAATTATGAAATCAAACTCAGAATCAGGGAGGAAATGTGGCACAGTGGTTAGGACCTTGGACTTCAAACGCTGCGGTTGTAGTTCATATCCTGCTACTGACACTATGTGGCCATAAGCATGTCACTTCACTTTCCAAATGGAAAAACAAAAGAAACTAAACCAATCATAACTCAGTTGTTGTAAGTTCCCCTGGATAAAGGTGTCAATCAAATAGTAATAATTTAAGCTGAGTTACCTTTCTGGTTTGATAGTGAAGTAATTAGAAACACTTTCTGGCTTTTTAACTTTGAGTGCAGGAAGTGAATGAGTTAATCTGTGGGACCTTTTGGCCCAATCGGTAATTCCTCAATTAACTAGTTGTGTTAAAACTGACAGAATCTGACAGCAGGTCATAAATGAAGGGATCACGGATGAACTTCATGCCGAAGGTTCTTTTTTCCAGCTCATACCGGTAATATCTGATGGTGTGTGAGAATTAGGCCACTTACTTTATTTTATCAACATCCATGCACCAAAGCCAAATATCCATATTATATTTCATTTTTGTTCTCCAACAATACGTATTTATAAAGGCCGTATATTCTTTACATCAAAGCATGCCAACATTATTTCCTAAGAAGTATGCAAATCTCCCTATAGCTTACATTTTCAAATGAATGTTTGAACAGTTTTTTAGGCATGAAAAGAAATAGGAAGTGGTGAAAAAAATCAAGAAGTACAGTAATCCATAGTTCCTTTGTCCTTACCACAGAGATCATTCACAAAAACTGCTTTCTGAGGGGAAGAGGAGTCAGATCTGTTTCTAGGTCCCTCTACTGTATTTAAACACATAGACAAGGACATCAAATACACTCTGAGGCTTCCTTTTAAATATTTGACCCTGATGTTTTAAAGCCCACTGAAGTGGCTTAAGTTCCTTTCTTTTTCTGTTGTTCTGGGAAGGTTGGTGGCACAGTGGTTAGTGCTGCAGCCATATAGCTCAGAGGCCTTGCACATTTTCTAGTCTCACTAACCCTATTAGGGCCATTATTGCCAGATGTAGAGAGTACAGTGGAATTCATATTTAGACATACTAATCAACGTGCAACATATAGCAATGATCTTGATCATGGGTGTCAAACTCCGGTCCTGGAGGGCCGCAGTGGCTGCAGATTTCCATTCTAACCATCTTCTTCATTAGTGACCAGTTTTTGCTGCTAATTAACATCTTTTGCCTTCATTTTAATCAACTTAACTCAGGCCTCTTAGTTGTCTCTTTTTCTGTAATTAGCAGCCAAACAATAATGAAACACAAAATGAGCCGCCACATGACCGGCTTACCTCTACCCATTACAAAGTATCTCAGTAAGGTTGATCTCTCAGGTCACCAAAACATTTTGAAGGTGCTCTTAGAAAGAACACAAAAATCAACAGTTTTAGAAACGTCTGCTGTGGCAGAATGAGAGCAACAACAAGCCATGGAATTAAATAACAGGTTTAATGAACAGCAAGAATCAGCTTCTCATCAAGAGATTGGTTTGGAGTGACATTGGTTGGAGTTTGAAATCCCAGTTTAGCTGGTTATCTGTTGGCTCGTTTCACATCTCATTTCTGTTTTGCGCTCATGTAATGAAGAAACGAATCAATTCAGAGGGCTGAATGCTTAAAAACAAGGGAAAAGGAGTTAATTAGCAGTGATTAGGAAAAGGGTTCGAATGAAAACCTGCAGCCACTGCGGCCCTCCAGGCCTGTAGTTCAACACCCCTGGATTTTGGAAGTTCTTCCAGTGTTCACTTAGGTGCTCTGATTTTCTTCCTTATCACTTCAGGTTAGGTTGACTGGTCAGTGTAAATTGGCTCAGTATAATGAAGCATAGATGTGAAGTAAGAAAATGGAAGGATTTCTCCAAGTTTGCAAATAATGTGCTTATTTGTCCCTACTTGTCTGTTCCTGTAGGTTTTGCTTGCTGTATAGCAAACTCGATTCTTACTGCACTTCACATTGAGTTAACATACTGAAGTGGACCTTTGAAACCAATACAAAATTAATAAATAATCAAATAGTGTTTATAATTGTGGGTGGTTAGAAAACTGCTGGATAGCAGTTCCAGGGTCCAGGATTTTGTTACTGCCTGCATGGAGTCTGCACGTTCTCTCTGTGTCTACTTGGGTTGTGTCTGGTTCCCTCTGACACCCCAAAAACATGCGAATTAGGTTAATCTTCCCTAGCCTGTTGTTAGTGACCATGTACAGTATACTAATGACTTAGTGTCCCATTAAGGCTAGGCCTCTGTCTTATGTCCAATGCAAAGAACATGAACTCTAACCCTTTACCCATAATGAAATAAATCTGTGAGTCACTGCTTCTACTTAAGTTGTCAAATGGAACCTGCTCTCCAGTTGCACATTGAAAGGTCTGAAAGTATTACCTATGAGAAGGAACTGGGAGTCATAGTGAACTCATCACTATTATCTTCCAGACAGTTTTCAGAAGCTATTAAGAAGGCTAACAGAATATTTGGTTATATAGTACGATGGGTAGAGTGCAAGTCAAAGGAGGTCATGCCTAAGCTTTGTAATGTACTGTTGAGACCTCACCTGAAGTACTAAGTGAATTTTTTGGTCTATGGACTACAAAAAAAGAAATAGCAGCATTAGAGAAACGTCAAAGA
The DNA here is from genome assembly GCA_026402145.1 of Polypterus bichir lapradei. Taxonomy (NCBI): domain Eukaryota; kingdom Metazoa; phylum Chordata; class Cladistia; order Polypteriformes; family Polypteridae; genus Polypterus; species Polypterus bichir. Next base: position 58,676 of record JANRMT010062854.1, on the reverse strand, counting down.
AGAATGACTAGGCTGATTCATTGACTGAGAGTGGTGAGGTATTAGGAGAGATTGAAGGAGCTGCTCCTTTTCAATTTAAGAATACAGTGGATCCAAACTGGTACTTTAAAATGAGCGCAACAAGAACATAGACACACAGCTAAAAACTTGTTTAGGGTAAAGCATGGTGTTATCCCTTTAATTATCAGTTTGTACAGCAATTACTGAAGAACAGAACTGAAACACGCTGTCATGTGGTCCTGATTGGCACTGGGGCTGAAGGAGTTAAGCCATAAGATTCTCTGGAAGAGAGTCCACTGGCAACTGGGCGATCAATACCAGTTGGTTTATACCCCATAGTTATTTTGGGTACCTTGTAGAGTGTAGTACACTTTCAATGGACGCTAAGAGACTTGACTTAGTGGGAGTTGACTGATCTTCTGTTCTTGTGTAGGGTGCCACCAGCCCATAGTGCTACTTATCATGGGTAATTCCAGAGTAAATTCAAATATAAAGATCCTGAAGGACATAGTGAAAAAAGGAAGTGGCTTTTCCGTGGTAATAATGTTGGCGCTATATACCATGCACAACACCCTCTTATCCATTGGGGAGGAAAGGTCACTTTGAATTTGAATGCCTTTTAATAGAATAATAAGCCTCAGGATTGCAGGGACATCTGGGGTCACTAGGGAAAATTATAGAAGGACTATGCTTGTGTCCAGAAGGTAATATTTTCAAATGCGCAGAGTACAGTAGAGTTTGTACTAATCAACAAACAAGACTTTGCCACTGCCTGTTGCCATGATCTACATGGATTTTGGATTGTTTTAGGGCAAGTTTGGGTCCAGAGCAAACCTGGATGCAATTACTTTCACATGCCCAAAAGCCCCTTCCAACCAATACAAGTGAGTTTGTAATCAGGATAGACATTGGAGCTCAACTGACAGCAGGAAGAGAATCCAGAGGCATCATTTAAACATTCTGCGAAGTGACAGATTTGTTTGTAAGTTTGAACAGAAGTGCGCACTTCGTCAATTACAAAGAGTGCAAATATTATTTAGATACTCCCAGAAGGGTAGCAAGTCACTGGTTCTCCATTTCTGCACTCTGTGTGCTATGCCTTGTACTGATCCCTCCAATTTTTGACAAACGTTAGCCTCCTTGGCATTACTTATGCTTGCAGATGGATCAAAACCATTCACACGGCACCATTTCTTACTTAAAGATCACACTGTCCCTTCTAAGTTATATAAGAGATGAGATAACTGGGCTATTAAGTCACCAAGTTGTTTATGATAACTGATCCACTCTAGATTCATGAGCATTTTACTTGTAGTTTACCTTCCATTGCCAACTAATGAAACACTGGAAGGCTTTGTGTTCATAAACCTTCTTTATTAACTTCTATCCCACTGTGTACAGCCTAGCAATCAAGCCCAACTGAAATGAGGTTAGAAACCTCTTCACGTGGAAAGCGCCTTCCACATATCAGTTATGTGTGGCTAACGCATTTTATCTGCACTGCACCATTCTCCCCACATAAATAACCTCTGTTCAAACAGCCCAAAGGTACGGCAAGATGCAGAGAACAATGTGTTTTAATTTTTCCAGAATAGAATTATCAATTCATTATGAAAAATAACATAACAAAGAAAGTTAAAAGATTTTTCCTGCCCTAGAGAAATTTGTACTACATTTTGTAGTTATTTCCTTATCAGTGTTCTCTTTCCTTTATTTTATGGTTTATTACATTTGGCCTCAGCAAGTTCAGCTAAGCATGCTTAACTACAGTTTAAGGTTACCTAATATATGGATGTTTTAGCTGTCTAGGCCACCTCCGCCATATCATCTAAATTTCATACTCTTCATTCTTCATAAAGATTCCATCCTGTTGCCGGTCGATGATTTTTCAGTCTTTGTTCTCTACTGTAATTCAATTTACTACTTTCTCTTCTCTTGGTTTAGGTGGATTGACAATACTAAATTGGCTCTAGCGTGAATTTTTATGTGTGAGTGTATTCACTCTCTAATGGACTGGCACTCCATCCAGGGATTGTTGCTGCCATGCACCTGATGCTTGCTGGGATAGGTTCTAGTATTCCTGTGACCCTGCACTGCATATGTGAATTTGGAAGATTGATGGGTGGATGGATCATCTGGCCAGAAAATGGCTAGCTTTGAAAATGTATCATTCACAACCTAGGCTGTAATTAGATTGTACAAAGTAAATTCAGAAGATAATCAGAAGGAGAGGGCCAAGGCTGCTATTATTTACAGGACATCTCTAACTTGGAAATTCTATGAACCATTCTAAACAAACAGCTGTTTATCTGAGACTGAACATTTACATGTGACCACAACAATTGAGTTTTTTTTTTCACAGCATTCTAAGCCTGGTTTCACATAAGGAATTGAGCTCTTTCTAGGCTGCTCTAAGTGCAAGGCAGGAGACATGTTTGGACCAGGAAAGTGTGACAATCCATAGCAGGGCCCAAAATAAATGTGGAACTATATAAAGTAATGCAAGCCCAGCATGTTCTATGCCAATTATGAACTGCTTTTCATTCTTCAGTTTCTTCATACTCATTATAGATGTTTTTTTCAGTTGGTTTAGTAAAACATTCCAAAGACACTGTCTGCTGCTGACTCATTAGCTTATTTTGCTAGGCTGTGATCATTCTGTTCAAGAGTCAGATCATGTCTGCTATTCAGGTTGTGGAGTTCTGCATTGTTTAATTTACGTTTAATAGACATTTTTGTATTTTCCTGAGTCACTTTAATAAAACATAGAGAAATGACACAAAAGGTTGGTTGGTGCCACAGGTAACTCTGTTTATTGCAAAGGTTGCATATGTTGTTTTTTTTGGTGGAGATGTAGTCTTTCTTGTTACTGACATGCATGTGTCAGCTTCCTTAGCATGGTCAGTAATGGCAAAGGCTTTCTGTTGGCAGTTGAGTAAAGTGGTTGATACACCGGAAGAGTTGGACAACAAGGTGTGTTTTACAGTGTGCCAAGGTCTTTTGTCAATCAAAACAAAGAACTGTTCAGCTACTGTGAATTTTTCCTGCTCTTTCCCCCATGTCCCTATTACCTTGGACGTGGGGAGAGACAGAATATGCTTGTGTGTGTGTCATCTGATGTTCTGAACTGATAGTAGTGGCATTTATTAAGAGTCAATGGGTTGTTCCCACTAGATATCTCTCTAATATAAAAAAAAAATCCTGGAGAGAAATACTAGGGCGTCAAGATGTGATCTGCACGTGATGATCATGGAAGACATTTAAAAGAAACCGCGAGACGAAAGTGATTGGCCACGGAGCGTCTTGCGGGGACCTTAAACATGAGACTTTGTGCCAAGAGATTGACCCAGGACCATCTCGCGATGATGTAGAACATGAGATTCTTGCAAGACACACCCTACTTACAACCAGATAAGAGCACGGGCAGCAACACACTCAGTCGTGTTTTGGCTTTGAGCACACACAGATCCAGGACTCTCAGCACAGTGTATAAGGACAATACATTATAAATGAAACATAGGCAACTAAACGAGGAAGAAAGCAGCTTGGAGAAAAGAGACTCAAAAGCGTTGGAGAGAAAAAAAAAGAAAAAAGAAGAATCTAGGTGCAAATTCAGAAAATAAGGAAAGTAATTATCAGCCCGGAACAAGTGGAACTGAAAAAAAAAGCATGTCCAATCAGGCTCAGAATTAAAAGACAAAGAGTAAAAGACAAAGTAGAACTTCAGAAAACCGTTCACAAATGTTGGCGCTTTACACAGGCAGAGCAGATTAGAGATTATGAAAGCAGTGGATTTCGAAAGGCTCAACAAAAAATGTTGGCGCGATACACATGTGGAGAAAATTAAAGAATATGAAAGTAGGAAAATTAGAAAGTATAAAAAAAGAAAGTAAAGATCACAAGAGTGCAAACAAACGGAAATTATTACTCGAAAAAGGGAAAGTAATCACCATGGACCAGGTGTCATTGAAAAAAAAGCAGGACAAAGCAAGGTCAGAAATAAAAGACAAAGAGTACAAAAAAAAGTAAAACGTCATAAAGAGCTTAAAAAACAAGGGGGCCAAACACATGCAGTACAGGTTAGAAATAATGAAAACTGGAATTAAAAAGACTCAAAAAAACGTAGGCGTGAAACAAATGCAGAGCGAGATACAGAATATGAAAGCAGAAAAAAACGACAGTGTCAAAACAAAGAAAGTAAACATCGCATTAGTGAAAAGAAAGAGAAATTATTACTCGGAGAAATAACGAAAAGGCGAATAGAGATCGGATATGTGGACATAGGTGATATGTTAAAAGTATGTAACTATTGTAAGACTTTGAAGTTTAAGTCAGATAATTTCAAAAACGGAGTTTACCTCACATGCATTTATTGGTTACTTTGCAAAAAAAATTAGTAACTGCTGATGATGAAGTTCGTTTTGTCTGTGCTGAAATTCCAACCAGAGAAACCTATCCTGAATTATGGTACAAAGTCATTAAACATATGTCTCACTGACCTCATTAAAAAGATTCAGCACATTGGGAGTCGAAAGATTCCAAATATTGTTTTTACAGAAGTTTCAAAATAAAAATGAAACTAATGAAATAGCAACAATTTAAAAAAAAAATCTTAAAAGTGTGTATCCTGAAAACCAAACATGGGGGTTGGCGAGCGAAGCGAGCAGGGAGCGAAGCCCCTTATTCGTACAAAAAAATTGCGAGTGGTCTCCCCTAGACTTTCTCATATACTCAGATATGGGGATGGATATTTGAAGAGTAAACCGCAAGACAATGATTATATGTTTATATTATGTACATTAAAGAACCATCAACAACAAATCAAATTAATAATATATTAAACAATTATTATAAAAGTAAAGTTAATAAATGGGTCTCTGCAGCTGCATGAATAAAAGGTAAAGTCCCACTACCGGTTAAAGGAAATAGCTGAAAATACCTAATGCTTGTATGCAAAATAATTTAGATTACATAGCTGAAGGCATAGTCCAGTTATTGTGTTTACGTGTACAGACAGACACACAGACATAATTCCAAAAACGATACTTTTCAGACTCAGGGAGGTCTAAAATGTCGAGATTCATCAAAATCTCAAAATCGAATTTTTGAACCATTACAATACTTTTCCTATACTTTGTATACGAGAAAGTAAAATGATAAGTAAGAGGGTTTTGAAAATGGTATGAGAAGGCATAGATTTCCTCAGTAGTTTAATTTGTAATTAAAATGTTTATATCAACCCTCATTTTTGAATTCTTGAGCTATTCTCCACCATGTAGTCAATGTAATTTCTTATCTAGAAAAACATTGATTTTGTAGTATTTGAAATTGTCTTCAAGCTGAGTGCTGCAAGCCTGTTTCCAGCTAAAGGGGCTGGACCAATTGGCCCTGCAGTGTTCTAAGTATACCTATATGTGTCTGCACATTTGCAAATTGAACCTTCCAGTTTAGTGATGGGCACTTAAAGGTTAATTAATCTACATTAATATTAGAAATGTTTTTTTGCATTACTGATTAAAGTTTTTCCCAGGTAAGGCTTTGCAACCCAAGTCAGGAAAAAGATACAAACAGTGCAGCACCATTTGCTTCTTCAAAGGTAAATGCTGTAATCTAATGAAAGAGAAAGCAGATCAGTATCAGGAATATATTGAGTACAAGACAATACTCTGATCAGAATGTGGCTAAGCAGCATCTTAATCTTCACCCACCATTGAGGATGGCCAAAAAGCCATCAAGGAAACCTTAGGCATGATCCTTCTACTATGTGGAAAAGAAGCCAACAGTGTGATCCTCCTGTTTCAAAGCAGCACAGAGTTAATGTGTAATAAGAATGGGTATGTAGAAAATCAGTCTGATGCTACCTAGGAAACACAAGACTGCACACTAGTTAGTGCTGCTATCGGACAGCCTCAGGGTCTTAAATGTGAGTCGTGCCATTTGTGTAGTCTCTGTGTTCTGTCCATGTTATTGTGACTTGTTCTTTTTTATCTCCAAGTCAGTGTATCCTAAACTTAGGGGCTGCTATTTCAATTTAAGTAGTTCACAGGCAATACATTTTCCTGAGCAGAGGGTGGTTGCAAGGCTGTCAGTTTAGTTAACGTTTAAATTGATGCTGTTGTTTTTTTTATAATAGGATGGCAATGTCAGAGGGATACCACAATGATCTGATGCCCATCAAGACAAACCATGCTAATCAAAAGGGTAACATATACTATTAGGAAAATTCTGGTATGGCCATAACAAAACTTTTATGATAAAAATGACACGGCGTGAGAGACCACAAAAGAAAAATTAAAGGAAAATGAATGAGTGTTCTGATTTCCTGCCACAGTCCAAAGACATGCTGGTTAGGTGCATTGGTGATCCTAAAATTGTCCCTAGTGTGTGCTTGGTGTGTGTGTGTCCTGCAGTGGGCTGGCACCGTGCCTGGGGTTTGTTTCCTGTCTTGCGCCCTGTGTTGTCTGGGATTGGCTTCAGCAGACCCCCGTGACCCTGTGTTAGGATATAGCAGGTTGGATAATGGATGGATGGATGGGTGAATACTTGAATGAATTTCATGGAAATGGACTTTCTCATTCCTAACATTGGATGTGGAAACCCATATTACTATGATAGATAGATAGATAGATAGATAGATAGATAGATAGATAGATAGATAGATAGATAGATAGATA
>JANRMT010062854.1:37793-51992 GCA_026402145.1 Polypterus bichir lapradei | reverse complement strand
ATAGATAGATAGATAGATAGATAGATAGATAGATAGATAGATAGATAATAGGAAACCTGTATTATTAATATAATATTCTCAGAACTGCTGGGCCTACTTTCAGGTCAGGGAGCACCATAGCTTAGCCTAGCAGGATTTTGTGGAAGACATTAACAAACTCTGGGTAGTGTACCAGCAAGGCCTTTTTAAAATTACCCATTAACAACAACAACAACAACAACATTTATTTATATAGCACATATTCATACAAACAGTAGCTCAAAGTGCTTTACATAATAAAGAATAGAAAAATAAAAAACACAATACGAAAACAAAATAAATCAGCATTAATTAACATCGAATAAGAGTAAGGTCCAATGGCCAGGGGGGACAGAAAAAACAAAAAAAAAAAAACTCCAGACGGCTGGAGAAAAAAAAAATAAAATCTGTAGGGATTCCAGACCATGAGACCGCCCAGTCCCCTCTTAACGTATCGCTCACATCTTTAGAGGATCACTATCTTGATTTTTCTACATGTTAAGTGCAGATAATCGAATGCCCTTTGTGGTAATGTGTAAGAAAGAAAGAAAGAAAGAAAGAAAGAAAGAAATAAAGAAAGAAAGAAAACTGTATCTTAGGTGTACATGACCCTTTATTGACTTTTAGATTCAACTGATATTGGATGACGTCTATGATTACATATCTTTGTAAAACCCTAATCTGCATTGGAAGGTTTGATTACGTAAAATAGTTTTTTTTTTCATTTTCAGCTGTTTTGCAGCATTGTCATAATTTGCAGTGTTTGTATTGAGTGATAAATGTTCATTTCCTGATCTCTAAATCTACTTTTTTTTTGCAAATCTTCTGTAGCTTTGTAGGTGATTGTCAGCCTGGCTGTTATGCACACAAAATTATTTGAGTGTTAATCAGTCAGGCATCCGACTGAGCAAAACCATTGAAAGAAAATCTCACTGAAGTGAATGGATCGCTCACTGAAGGTATTTCTTCACTAGGGCTTGTGTTAATGCACCAGTGGATAAATAACCCCTTTCAAGTTGAAGAGCCCAGATTAAAGGTTGTATATACAGAGTAATCTCTTGTGATGGTTGTGCTGGATCCTGGGTTCAGACTTGGCAAAGGGAAGCCGTAGGATCATTCATGCTTCTAGTTTTGGAGATGCCTATGCGTCAGACACATAGTCGCCCCTGTAATCTTTCCCCCCAGGCTTTCTAAATTTCCTGAAGATTTATAGAATTATAATTAATGGTATCTGAGACGTTTCTTGTCTTAACTTGTAAAAGTGAAAGCAATTGTCAGCTTGATTGCAGAATAAAACACCCAATTGCTCTGGTATTTCCATCCCTGATTATTACAAACAGCTTTGATCCTTTATGATCCTGAGGTGTATAGACTGTACCCTCCATGTGCCTGCATGCTTGAGTGACTGAATGGGGCACCGGAATTCAGGATGTCTGTATGAATAGGAGCTTGGCTTTGATTGATGCGACGGTGTATCATTCTGATAAGATTCCTATAAAGGTATGCTTGATTTGACAAACAATAAAAGTTGGCTTAAATTTCTAGCTTGTGGTGTTTTGGAAGGCTTTCCTGAAATGTCTATGACTGTATGCTGGATTTCTGAATACATTATACACCTGCTGCCAATCTGGCTTTCAATATTCTTTAGCAGGCTTTAACTTTGCGTCTTCTCTGATGAAATAAAAACTTTCAAGAAGCTGGGGAATTCACAAATAAGTAAAGAGCTGAAAAAGTTTGGCTTTCACAGGAACCACTATCATAAAGAATTTGATTATGTAGAATATATATATATTATTTAACAAGCCCAAAAAGCAGGCCAGGACCTTCACTTGACACCCTGGAGGAGGTTCGCCCAAGGCAGCAAGTCCACAAACTGCACGCTGCAGACTGTGGCCTAAACTGGCCTAACAGATGAGAGCTTGCTTTTCAAGTAAAAAAAAAATATAAAGAAAATTCCAAAACCTTACAGAGATATCTCACAAAGGTGGGGAACCATGAAATTCTGGCTTGTAGAAATAATTTGTAACAAACCATAAAATATAGTAAAAATATTGAAAGGTCAAAAAAGATGCATTTAAAGAGGCAATCAGAGGCAGCCAATTCTAATCCACAATCCATCCATCCATTTTCTCAACCCATTTGCCCACAGGGTCACAAGGGTAGCAGGAATCCACCCCAGCAATGGTTAGGTTTAAAGAAAACAGAAATTCAAGAAAAATAAAAACAGAAGAATCACAAAAACAGTAAATCCAAAGAAAAAAAGACTTATAGGCTCCATTCAGACTCAATGAACCACTGCTGGATGCTTCTTTCTGGCAGACTTATAGAGTCAAAGAGATGACCCAGCAGTATTGATGTAAGGGTGGGCCTTTCTCCTGGGTCTCCACAAAATAGAGCAAGGAATAGTTGCCACTTTAAAGAGATAGTACATAAATAATGAATAATAAACAAAATCAACAGAAATATCACAGAAAGCTGCCTCGCAGTTAGGACACCCGGGTTCGCTTCCCGTTTGCATGTTCTCCCCTTGTCTGTGTGGGTTTCCTCCTGGTGCTCCACTTTCCTCCCACAGTCCAAAGACATGCAGGTTAGGTGCATTGGTGATTCTAAATTGTCCCTAGTGTGTGCTTGGTGTGTGTGCGCGCCCTGCGGTGGGCTGGCGCCCTGCCCGGGGTTTGTTTCCTGCCTTGCGTCCTGTGTTGGCTGGGATTGGCTTCAGCAGACCCCCGTGATCCTGTAGTTAGGATATAGCAGGTTGGATAATGGATGGATGGATATCACAGAAATGTGAAAAATAAATATTCAAAGTTAACAAACACACCAGAAAACAATCCAGAGAATAAAATCTGGCTATAAAATAACACTGACTAAATATGGTGGTGCTGTGAATCCTTTGAAGACCACTGCATGTTCTTTAGGCTAACCAAATACTCAAAAAGTGACCCAGAATGAGTGGTCCCTGGTGCCCCAGCCAGGGTTGGTTTTGGCAGTACTGTACATTTGAATAAAGAGGATTAGATGATAGATTGGCAGATGGAATCCATATCAGAAGCAGATGTATTCGAACCATGAGATGTCATGGTAGGCATGAGAATCTTCCATTTGCCAGGACATTGATAGTCATAACTGAGAATGGACTAGGGCTAATGAGGACACAAGCAACAAGTATGATGCAAATTGCAAAGTGTGCTTATTGAAAACAGTGTAAACAGTGTCTAAATTGCATTGCTGTAAAAAAACAAACCAAAACATTCATCAACAAATACTCCATGCAATAATGCACCTACTCCAACCTGCCATAAATCCATACCTGCTTCACCACATGAGATTATTCTAAAAACAAAACCTTATTTAATTAATGTGTGGCTTTAAAACTTGTTCAGGTTGTAAAATCTTTGTCATGGTTCTTCCTGTTAATGGTAAACATAGTCAGGTCATATCCCAAGGTTGATGGTACACCTTTAAATATGAAAATAAGTCTACTTATTGTAGTGGTCAAGGTTGCAAGATAATTTCTGGAACTAGTTTTACTGGATATTGAAGTTATATACTTGTCTCCATGTACTAAGCTCTGAATGATCAAAAATATAGATTTCTTAAAACGTTTAATGTCATTGTCAAGTTACTAAATTTATAATGTAAATGCTTTTGAGATTATTGCTATTATCATTTCTACCATTTTGAGATTATAGCCCCTGTGAAATTAGCAATTCTTTCTCTTTTAAAGATCTTTTATGGGGTTTCCATTTTGTTTCTCCAGGATCCCTTTCCTGTGAATTACACTGCCACATGGGCCAATCAACTCATTGTCTCCTGAGTCATAACCATCATGATTTCCTTTTTGTTATTTTAAATACTGGGGAGAGGATGTATTGTGAGTTACAGAACCTGATGGTTCATCCAAATGAGGATCTCAAGTGGACTGTAGAATATCATAACACCACTATTGTACTGGAGACAGAACCTTGATTTTATCCCTCCACATATATAAACACTTCAAATGCAGCTTTTATTCAACATAATAGTGCAATAATGAACTGTCAGTGGATGCTTAAGACAACTCTCAAAATGTTAATATGTATGTTTTCATGTATAAAAAAGAAGAAACTCAAGGTTTCCATCTTAAAAACACTCCTTTTAAAAATATACTGTAAGAAAATAAATTTGACAAACAAGAGGAGACCATTCAGCCCATCAAGCTTCTTTGTTTAGCTAATAGCTCAGCTGTCCCAATATCTCATCCTGATACTCCTTAAAGTATGTCAAGGTTTCTACTTTGATTACATGTCTCAGTTGTTTGGTCCAAACTCCTATAATTCTTTGAGTAAGTCTCAAAAGCACTTACCCTTTAATTTCCACTGGTGTCCCCAAATACGAGATTCACTTTTAAGATGAAAGAATTCTGCTAGATTTTAAAGACCTGTCCCCACACAGTCTCCTCTGCTCGTGACTCTATTGGAGTATGGCATGTATTTAAGTTTTAAAATGCACTGCTTTGCTCTCCTCTTCACTAATATATTTCAGCCAGGATTCCCCCCTCGGCTGTGGTTTGAATTCTTGTGTTCTGTGCCTTGCTCCCTGTGTTGGCTGGGATTGGCTCCAGCAGACCCCCGTGACCCTGTAGTTCGGATATAGCAGGTTGGATAATGGATGGATGGATGTCTGTTTTCTTCAGTAACGTCACTTGGGTTTTTATGTGCTTTATTCTTTGTTTTTGATTTTAACAATGTATGTAGTATCAGGGATGCCAGAGGCAACGACCCGGCCGGGATGCTGTGAGGGACCGGAAAAGGGTCAAAGCCCACCCTGGATCACGTGGGGGCCGCCTTCCTTGTTGCTCTTTGGGCCACGGGTACAGGGCATGGAAGCTCCACCCTGTAGGGGCCCGTGGTCACCGCCAGGAGGCGCCCCAATGCCTTGGGGACCTGTTACCCCAGCACTTCCGCCACACCAGGAAATGCTGAGGGGAAGATTTAGGACGGCACCCGGAGAGCTGGCGGGAGGACAGCCAGCACTTCCGCCACGCTGGGTCGTGGCCAAGGGAGGAATGCCGGAAACACCTGGGGCTCATCCGGGAACTGGATAAAAGGGGCTGTCTCCCTTCATTCGAGGCTGGAGTCGGGTGGAAGCAGGACGAAGCAGAGAAGAGAGTGGAGGCGGCCCAAAGAGAAGGCATTGTGTGGCCAAGACTGTGTTTGGGGTTTGTGCACTGACTTTGAATTGTAAATAGTTTGTAAAATAAATGTGTGGTGGTGGATTACAACATGTCTGCCTGTCTGTGTCTGGGCCGGCTCCACAGTAGGCTGCTTGTGTTATGTTCTATGTGTGTTGCTAGTGGTCCCCCAAGAGGCGGGGCCACCTGCCAATAACCGCCAGGAACTGTCCTCCACCTTATGAATCTGAAGGATCTCCCACAGTTCCTGGTGGTTCATTTCAAATGTATCTTTGTATAGTTCTGTGCTTTCATGATTCTTTGCACGTTTGACCTTATTGTTCTATTTTAGACCATTCTTCGATTATCTATTTTGGGATTTGTTTGCTCAGTTTACCTTTTGTGTTACAGGCAATTCCTTTTAGCTTTTTGTGCTCCTATGGGGCTTTACTGTTGTGAAAGAACACTTTATGTGAAGAATAAATCTTTTTTTATTTATAAAGTGATTCCCCTACTACTAGTTTGGGATTTGACAGTGATATTAACCTATAGTGGGCATTTTTTGGAAGTGTGTGTGGAAATACTTGTTTTGGGATTCCTAGTTCATTAACTTTCATAGCTGCTTTGCTGCTATGTCTTTCTTGTAAGTGTGGTGACCAGAACTTCATACAATACTTCATTATTGTGCCTTATATACTCTGAGAATAACATTCCTTGGTTTATATTCAACAGTTTTTGTGATATAACCTAACATTTATTTGCCTTTTTAATTGCTTTTGCTTGTATTTATGACTGATGTTATGATTTCTTAGCTTTATTTATAATTGATGTTCTTTTTGCCCATGCATATAGAACTTTGCACTTTTCTATGTTAAACTGTAGTCATCCAGTTCTGAAAGTTGTACAAGTCTTATTGAATTGGTTTTGCTGTGTCCTCAGTGTCTGCCTTTTGTCCAATTTCAGTATCATCTGCAAAATGTACAAGTTTATTGACTACTAGCAAAATACCCACGCTTTGCAGTGGAGAAGTAGTGTGTTAAAGAAGTTATGAAAAAGAAAAGGAAACATTTTAAAAATAACGTAACATGATTGTCAATGTAATTGTTTTGTCACTGTTATGAGTGTTGCTGTCATCAAGGATTTGATTATCATTATTTCTTTCAATCAGGTTCGTATTTGGAGGATGTGTTGTGTTCAAGTTATAGTCCGTGTTTATCAACAGCTGTAAAGATAACAGGTTTCATTCATCGAAGTGTTCACTACCCAAATCGGCACTCGTGAAGCTAAGATGTTTAACAGGCATTCCTGGTATTAAGTTGTGGATTTGCCTGCGAATATTTAGTGGTAGCCTGTCTATGAACTTAATTTAAACTTAAGCTTTACACCTTGCTTTCCTAGTCGTTTGCATAAGCACAGTCCTTCACCAGCAATTTTAACTCCGTTAAAATTAAATTAAACGTTAACTCGTTTATACCATGCGTCTTCTCATTAAACTGGTATCACACGAATATTGTATTCGTCGTAGGCATGACAAACGCCAGCGATAGCCTGTCTATGAACTTAATTTAAACTTAAGGTTTACACCGTGCTTTGTTTCCGCAGTAGCTGCACTTATGAATAAGCTTGTATGCGTCACTCGCTTCATATTCTTTTGCTGCTTTCTCAATTGTGTAATGTATTTTTTGAACAGGTTTCATTCATCGAAGTGATCACTACCCAAATCGGTACTCGTGAATCTAAGATGTTTAACAGGCATTCCCGGTATTAAGTTGTGGATTTGCCTGCGAATATTTAGCGGCAGTGTGTCTATGAACGTAATTTAAACTTAAGCTTTACACCTTGCTTTCCTATTGATATGTGTACAAAGGCTTGTTCAGTGTCAGAGGGTTGTTCGTTTCCTACTGCATCAATAAGCAGCTCGTCTTCCTCTTCATCTGAGACATCACACACTGCATGCACTGGTTTACCTTTCCCAGTCCTGCAAAGTCAGTTCACGTGAGCCGCTCAGAGTACATGCATCGAAGGTTCTCAGCTGTGCTTGTGCTATGTCGTGCGATCTTGCGATGTCCACGGCTTTATTTAATGTTAGCTCAGACCCGGCACTTAAAAGTTTCTCTCGCACTTTCGCTGAGTTTGTGCCAAACACTAGTCTATCCCTGACCATCTCATCTTCGTTTGCATAAGCACAGTCCTTCACCTGAGAATATTTTGCGGCAGCATGTCTATTGGATAGCTGCTGATGGACGGCCTTATATGGGCAGGCACTCAATTACGTGGGAGACGTGATGATAAGGGATGCAACACCGCCTCACACGGCGACCGAGCTGCAGGCTATGGCCGTATATATGTACGTAAGTAGGTTCCAGTTATGACTGTTATGCATAGAATTTCAAAATGAAACAGGTCTAACTTTTGTAAGTAAGCTGTAAGGAATGAGCCTGCCAAATTTCAGCCTTCCACCTACACGGGAAGTTGGAGAATTAATCTATATCATTATTTAAAAGGAACAATTCCAGTACAGACCCCTGAGGGACTTCACTGGTGACCTCATTCCACATGGAACATTCCCCTCTTATCTGTACTCTTTTTCTACTGCTTGTTACCCAACATGAGATCCAGTTTTGCAGGTTACCTCTGATGGCTACTACCTGTAGTTGCAAAATTAATCTTTGGTGGGGAGAAGTATCAAAAGCTTTCTGAACGTCTAAGTAAATTATACAATAGGCTTTGCCTTGGTTGAATACTGAAGTTCCCTGCTCCCAAAATCTAAAAGATTGGTTTGGCAAGATCTTCCTATCATAAACATAACATTTGTGGAGGACCAGAATGTATCCCAGCAGTACTGGGAGCAAGGTATGGAACAAACCTGGGTGCCCAGCCCTTTTTTGGCTTCACAGACATAATGACCCACATTAGGCCTTATAAATATCTTTTATATATGGAGGAAAGTCTGGAGTGCTGAGAGAACACTCAAACAGAGAACTCCAAATAGTTGGTGACTAGCTGGGCATAAATTACTATGTATAATGCCTTTCTAGGTTAAGCTTATTAAATTGAGGATATCAGAACAGATTAGGGTAAAGAAAGTGAGCTTAGACTTTAAAATACTGAACTTCCCTTTAAGTAGCTCATCTTTCTAGCCAGCTGTTTTGTCAAATGCATATTTTATCTTTGCATACCAAGCATCAGGGTGCCTGCAAACATGTTATGAATATAACAGCAGTAAAAAAAAAGTGGTGTTTTTTTAATATTTTCTTTTCTTTTCTCAAAACATATAGGTGTGCCAAGTATCATAACTATACACATTCAATGATAAGAGATCCCAGAGTTAATAATATTTAAGCCTTAAGGCAGTCCTTAATTGTTGAATATTATTAAATCTCTTTAAATGTTTAGGCTCATTTACAATGAGCATATAATGTTTCACATTAATCA
This sequence comes from Polypterus bichir lapradei, assembly GCA_026402145.1. Taxonomy (NCBI): domain Eukaryota; kingdom Metazoa; phylum Chordata; class Cladistia; order Polypteriformes; family Polypteridae; genus Polypterus; species Polypterus bichir. The sequence continues at coordinate 43,387 of JANRMT010062854.1, read as the reverse complement.
CCATTTTATTGTATACAGTTTTAGGTGTCATACATGGTAGTAGTGTCATATATTGTGTAATAAAAAAGACTCTAAAAGACTTCAATTAAAAAGTGGAAATCTTTAGAAATAAACAACCTGTCCTAAATACTGGATTATGAAAAACTATTTTATTTCCTACCTTGATAGTTTTGCATCCTAAACTACTGTACAGATGGCCTTGTAGACAAGTGAACAGCAGGTAGTAAAGAGTGGCCAGGACAGTGGAGGAACCCAACAAAGGGGAGTTCAATTCTGTACAGTATGATGTGCATCACCCAGGAGATACTGCCATTACTCCCACTAGATACCCCAGGAAGAAAAGGCAACATAACCCAAGAGGAAATAGTTCTTTCAAACAGCATAACCCAAGATGACATAGTGCTTTCTCTTCCAGTGGTCTAGACACTAGGTAATACAGGGGACATTGGGGATACTACACCATTTTACATAAAGAGGGAGACTGAGTTGTAGGAGTGAAATAACAGAATAGAGCATTCAGGAATAAATTGACAGTTAAAGTGATAGTTTCTAACTGAAATTTACAGCTAGATGGAGAAGGAGTGGGGCAGGTGGACAAGCCAAGTAGTATATGTTTTCATTGTACCAAGGGTTTGTTTAACATAGATGCACGAGCTTCTCTCAATGCATAGGAACTTCTTACAATTAATTTTGTCCTGTTCATTAGGGGATTTTGTTTTCACTGTAAGAGTAGCACAGGACAGAAATGAAAGGTTCGGGCACCAGAGGTGATCCCCGTTTAATTGACAGATCTTTTACCAGAAAAAAAGAAACAAACAGAAGGAGTTTTCCAACACTGCCACGATGAGTATTATAAACTGACTGTCTTCTTTCGGTGATGGCAAGTTTTATGTGTCCCAGCACAGAAGAGGCAGGATTTCAGGGTGAAAAATGAAAGTGGTGTCAAAGATTTTAGGAATTGCTTACTTTTTCATGTACTGTATCTCTTTACCATTTGTTGCCACTTTGGTGTTCTATAGTTTTTCTTCAATTAATCTTTATTATCTATTGTAATTAATCTTATAAAAGTATTCTGCTTAATAAATTACTCAAGTCATTTTTTTTTTTGTTTCTGAATACCTTATTGTTTAATGAATTATTTAAATAAAACTAAAATGTACTTTTCTGGACCAATAAGGGTCATTAATTCAGCCAGTTCAGGATGATTTGAGATTTTAAGATACACCTTTGTTGGCCTAGCTTTTTTTTTCTTTTTGCCAGTAAGAATCTCATCTGATTGCTCTTAAATATATGAACCACTCAATGAGTGAGTTTCAAAAGTCTTTAGCTTTTTAAAAACATCAAGTAAATATATAAACACTCTCTAAGTGACTTCTAGGTAATTGCAGTTGTCGGGCAACTGCAACAGGAAAGCATATACATAAGAAGCATAGCTAGGGTTGTTATAATAAGTGTATCCAAAGCAAAACAAATGAAAGCTCATTCTCACGTCAAAGAATTCATGGGTATCTGCTTGTTACTAAGGTTTTAAACTTTTACCTTACTTTTTGGTGTCTGAAGCAGAAGCAATCCCAGTGCATCCCTCCAACTATAGCTTCCCAAATGTAAAAACTGCACTAATCACATTGTGTTGTGTAGCACAGGAAAACAGGAACTGGAGAGGAAGTTGGAAAAATGGAGAATGGCTTTGGAAGACAGGGTTGAAGATAAATTGAAAGAAGACAGAATATATGAGGTTTAATGATGATCAGGATTCAGAAGTAAGCTTGCAGGGAGAGCTATTGAAAAGAGTGGAACAATTTAAATATCTAGGATCAGTGATAGCAAAAGATGGGAAATTAGATTCATAAGTAACCCATAAAATGCAGTGCTGATGGAGCAATTGGACAAAGGTATGAGGAGTATTGTGTGATCAAAGAATTAAAGTGACAGTTAAAGGAATGGCTTTTAAGGCAGTGGTAAGACCAGCAATGATGGTTGGAGCTGAGACATGGGCAGTAAAAGGAGCGAAACAGAAGAAGTGAGATGTGGCAGAAATGAGAATGTTGAGATGGATGTTTGGAATTACAAAAATGGACAGAATAAGAAATTAAACAATCAGATGTGCATCAAAAGTGGGAGAAATATCTATGAAAATAGATTGGAATGGTATGGACATGTGATGGGGACAGACAAATTAATTTATGGGCAAAAGAGTGATGGGAATGGAAGTACAGGGTAAAAGAAAGCAAGGGAGGCCAAAGAGGATGTGGATGGATAAAGTAAGAAAAGATCTAAAAGAAAAAGGGCCTGACTGGAGGTGAAAGACCATGCTGTTTGAAGACTATGTAGAAGAGGAGCAGTGTTACCCATTGAGGCTAGAAGGATTTGGATTTCTTGATGAACCCTAAGAAGAACAGCATTTCAGCAGTATTTCAGTTTTATTCAGGTCTACATTTCAAAGACTAGTGAATCCAGACTGAAGGTCATACTCGGAGGCAAACATATTCAAAATGCAGAAGACTAAAACACAGTTGTAAACCCTATAAAATAACAGGCAGAAGGTCAGAAACTAAACAGGTGTAGTCTGGAGAAACAAAAAAACACTGTCAACACCCGGGGATTTTGACTATGACTTAATGAACAAGAAAGTTCCCAAGTCTTAGCCAAGCCTATGAAGTTACGATATAGTTGTGGGGGCAAAGCAAAAATAGCAGGCAAAAGGAAGGGCTGGGGGACTTGATGCAGACAACTTCTGACACTTGGATTATTTCATTCTAATATGCCCTTGAGCACTTATCTCACCAGAGTTTCCTACTTAAGAATCTGACTGAACCATTCAGATTGTATTTGCTTTTCACTTATAAGATGTATTTGTTCAGTCTGTGGCCACTTGATTTCTTTCATGTTCCAAGTGTTTTTCCTGACTGATTTGTATATTTTCAAGTGTTACGAATTGCTAATTTCTTTCAAGACTACAGTGCATATACAGTAACTGTATGTTTTTTTTAATGTTAACTGACTTATACTACATTACATATTGGACATATCAGTGAGATTAAGATTTCCAAAGAAGATCTTGCCAAAAATGACAGCAATTATGCTTAAGTGTTTTTTGCATTGTTATTTTTCTTAGCTTCAACTCTGCTGCTTTTGAAGCTTTGGGTCACTTGATTCCTCCTTGAAGCAGTGCACTAAGACTGCCAGAGCGGTTGGTGAATTGTGAGCCTATATGTCAAGTAGGAGGGGTGGGGGGTGTCTTCTTAAATATCTCCGAAAACACCAGAGTGATTGTGTACAAGCTTGTTTCATTGCCCCTAGCTAACAGATAACTTCCTGTGTTGAGAGATTTTATACTGAGATAGATCAGCGGACAAGGAAATATCATCTTCCCACTTGGAGTAAGCAGTGAGAATTTCTTAAAAATGATTGAGCCTAGGCTTTTTTTTTTCAGTCATCATTTCCAAGACAACAAACTGCTGTTCTCTTCATTCATCCCACAAATGATTAATAAAAAATCATAGCAAATTCTTTAATTATTTTGTGAATACAAATGGTAAATCTGTATAAATATATACATATATGTGTATTTTTAATTCAGTCAAAAATAAATTAGCTACCCTGACACCAATTGAAATATCTTCTAGTGACTACCCAATTCCTTCACTGCAATTGCTTTAAATAATTAGGACAATTGCATTTCTCAGGGGTTTAGAAGAGTCTTTCTACAATGGTGTATTGTAGACTGAGAGAAAACAGAACCTCTCAGTAATTTTGGTAGCTGTATCATCTTTATCAAAGACTTCTCTGATGTCGGATACAGCTCCTTGGGTCAAAAGGGAAAGCTTCCTCAATAAAAAGAAAAAAAAAATCTCATTTCATGTCCTGCTGAAATGCAAATTGGTTGTTCAGCAACTTGAAATATTGAGCACCTTGACAGATGAGACAGGAATCTAGTAGCAAGCCTTTCATTTGCCTTTTTTGCCCTGACTGACACAATATTAAAACACAATAATCACTATTACTTTTAACTGCATACGCACACACACACACATATATATATAAATACATATATATTTATATATATATATATATACAGTGGGTACAGAAAGTATTCAGACCCCCTTCAATTTTTCACTCTTTGTTATATTGCAGCCATTTGCTAAAATCATTTAAATTAATTTTTTTCCTCATTAATGTACACACAGCACCCCATATTGACAGACAAAAAAAAAGAATTTTTGAAATTGTTGCAGATTTATTAAAAAAGAAAAACTGAAATATCACATGGTCCTAAGTATTCAGACCCGTTGCTCAGTATTTAGTAGAAGCACCCTTTTGAGCTAATACAGCCATGAGTCTTCTTGGGAAAGATACAACAAGTTTTTCACACCTGGATTTGGGGATCCTCTGCCATTCCTCCTTGCAGATCCTCTCCAGTTCTGTCAGGTTGGATGGTAAACGTTGGTGGACAGCCATTTTTAGGTCTCTCCAGAGATGCTCAATTGGGTTTAAGTCAGGGCTCTGGCTGGGCCATTCAAGAACAGTCACAGAGTTGTTGTGAAGCCACTCCTTCGTTATTTTAGCTGTGTGCTTAGGGTCATTGTCTTTTTGGAAGGTAAACCTTCGGCCCAGTCTGAGGTACTTAGCACTCTGGAGAAGGTTTTTGTCCAGGATATCCCTGTACTTGGCCGCATTCATCTTTCCCTCGATTGCAACCAGTCGTCCTGTCCCTGCAGCTGAAAAACACCCCCACAGCATGATGCTGCCACCGCCATTCTTCACTGTGGGGACTGTATTGGACAAGTGATGAGCAGTGCCTGGTTGTCTTCACACATACCGCTTAGAATTAAGGCCAAAAAGTTCTATGTTGGTCTCATCAGACCAGAGAATCTTCAGGTGTCTTTTAGCAAATTCCATGTGGGCTGTCATGTGTCTTGGACTGAGGAGAGGCTTCCAACAGGCCACTCTGCCATAAAGCCCTGACTGGTGGAGGGCTGCAGTGATGGTTGACTTTCTACAACTTTCTCCCATCTCCTGACTGCATCTCTGGAGCTCAGCCAAAGTGATCTTTGGGTTCTTCTTTACCTCTCTCACCAAGGCTCTTCTCCCCAGGTAGCTCAGCTTGGCCGGACGGCCAGCTCTAGGAAGGGTTCTGGTCATCCCAAACGTCTTCCATTTAAGGGTTATGGAGGCCACTGTGCTCTTGGGAACCTTAAGTGCAGCAGAAATTATTTTGTAACCTTGGCCAGATCTGTGCCTTGCCACAATTCTGTCTCTGAGCTCTTCAGGCAGTTCCTTTGACCTCATGATTCTCATTTGCTCTGACATGCATTGTGAGCTGTAAGGTCTTATATAGACAGGTGTGTGGCTTTCCTAATCAAGTCCAAACAGTATAATCAAACACAGCTGGACTCAAATGAAGGTGATCTCAAGGATGAACATGTAAACTCCACACAAATATAAATATATGAGTGTCACAGCAAAGGGTCTGAATACTTAGGACCATGTGATATTTCAGTTTTTCTTTTTTAATAAATCTGCAACAATTTCAAAAATTCTTTTTTTTGTCTGTCAATGTGGGGTGCTGTGTGTACATTAATGAGGAAAAAAAA
>JANRMT010062854.1:1333-36575 GCA_026402145.1 Polypterus bichir lapradei | reverse complement strand
ATCTATCTATCTATCTATCTATCTATCTATCTATCTATCTATCTATCTATCTATCTATCTATCTATCTATCTATCTATCTATCTATCTAAAAGATAAGCAGTAAAAAAAGGAGATTTCAGAATATTACAAATGTGCCTTCTTAAGGGAACAACTGATAGGTTACAACCAACAGATGTCCTGCAGTAATTAAAGTCAATTCAGCCTTGCAAGTTGAAGCAAACTATTTACACAGGTGTCCCATTTTCTGCCGATTACTTAAAAACCATCTGTGAAAATTATGTGCTTCAAGTTGGAACAGACTGTGCTACTACACCCTCTGAAGTATTACGTGCGCAATATTACGCTGTTATAGAACAAATAAACAATTGCAAATAAAAAAACAATTCAAGGAATCATTAAGTGTTCAAAATTTCATTCAAATATTTGATTCACTGGAAAAACCGAGGTGTTCCAAAACTTCTGGCTGGTAGTGTTTACAGTATACACTGCATTTTATGTAGGCTGTTGTATTTGTTTTTTGTTGGTATTTTATTTCTGTTACTATTCCGAGGAGACTTGCAAGTAACAACTTCATTGTACTATGTACAAATGACAATAAACTTGAACTTAAATCCCAAGCTAGCTCAGGCGGATTGCCCAAACATTATTTAGATGATGACAAGGAATTTTACATGAACCATAGGACCTCTATGTGCTATCCTCCATGCTTCCCCTCAGTTAAATTAAAAATTAAATACTTGTGATATTTAAAATTAAATTATCCCAAAGGACTTGTGCATTTCAAAAAGCCAGTGAAACACAAACTAATTTTTATTTCAAAGTAGTTTCAGAATCATGTGATAAAAATTGAACCAGATAAAGCATGGTAAACAAGAGCATGTTGTCCGTATTATGTCACATTTCTAATGAATTTAACACCTTTAGTATTAGTTGATTAGTTTCTATGTAACAGATGGCAATGTGAAGATTTTTTTTACTTTCTTATACATTTTATGAAACACTCACTACCACTAACTATGGAGAGTGTTCTTTTTGACACCTTTCGTTAGATAAAAGAAAACAAGTTGAAGTTTGCTACAAACAGTCAGAAAAATAAAAAAAAAATAAAGAAATTATTAAATGTAATTTCTTGATAACTTTTATTATAAACATTGTCACACATACACATCTGGGGGCCACCTTCCTGGCTCGAATGAGATAAGTAATACCACCCCGGAACAACAGGGGGCTCTGTCACTAACCTTATCTTCTCCTTCCTCCTTTGCAGCCAAGAAAAAGTGCCCTGGAGAGATGTTAATAAAATTCATTAAACAATTTTAGTAGTGATAACAATTTCTTTTTATTTCAATACAAGATACAAGAATCACCATTTTAGAAATTTAATAAAGGAACAAGTTACAGAATTGCCTGATGAATATTTAAGAGTGGGCAGAGATGAGACGCATAAGCTCTTGCAATAAAATATGCAGAAGATTGTTCTATATTGTAATTTTTATGGTATTTGCTATACAGAAAGTGTATATACAGTATGTATAATAGATCTATTAAAATATATAACACTATACTTCCATCCTTCCAGTTCTAAACCCACTGAGCAGGGCCACGGTGAAGCTGGAGTTTCTCCCAGCAAGCATTGGGCACAATGCATGAGTAATCCCTGTGCTAACCATTAGTCTATTACATGGTGAACACACACACAAGCTAATTTAGCAACACCATTTCACATAGTTTTTAGGACTGTGGGAGGAAACTTGTGCAGACATGGGGAGAACATGCAAACTCAATACAGGGATCACCCAGGAGGTGAATCTCTGTCTGCTTATCAAGCTCTACCATTAAGGGGAACTAGACAGTCATCTGTGACAGCAACCCCATCATGCCTTATTCGATAGAAATTGCACTCTAAGCACAAAGGTAAACCTGATCTTCATTGTAATATCCAAATAGCCAATGCCTTTGAGACTTTTTGGCTTGGCCATAATATTTTCACCATTGCAGCACCAGGCAACAAAAAAGCTAGAGCTGGTCCAGTGAGGCATCAGTGCTACTCTTGTGCCACTGTGCTGCCCATACATGTCAAGTCAGTCAGTCATTATCCAACCCGCTATATCCTAACACAGGCTCACGGGAGCCAATCCCAGCCAACACAGGACGCAAGGCAGGATCAAATCCCTGGGAAGGGCGCTAGCCCAACGCAGGACACACACACACACCAAGCACAGACTAGGGACAATTTTAGGATCACCAATGCACCTAACCTGCATGTCTTTGGACAGCGGGAGGAAACCAGAGCATCCGGAGGAATCCCACACAGACATGGGGAGAACATGCAAACTTGATGCAGGGAGGACCCGGCAAGCGAACCCGGGTCTCCTAACTGCGAGGCGGCAGTGCTACCACTGCGCCACCGTGCCACCCTGCCCATATATGTACTCTGCTAAAATTATTTGAATTACTGATAATTTATTGCAACCTGTAAAGAATCCCTATGCTGTTGATTATACTGTTTATGTCAAAAATAGGAAAACTTTTACATTTTCAGAGATGACTTACGTACTAAAGCCTCCTCTGCTAGTTTAGACTGAGCTCATTTTCATTTTTTTTCACAATGTATTACATGAAAGCCAAATTCTAAAACAGATTGCATTTAAGTAAATGAAGGATGTATTCCGTATTCCATAAGCCTTTTGAAAATTATCATCTTGCACGTTAAACTTCAACTGCTAATTCTGAAGTGTCTTAACTGTGAAAACATCTATATAAATTGAATTATACAACCCCAGTCCTCAAAGATTGGGCTTAAACAAACCACATGACACTGAGAACAAGCATCAACAGAGCCAAAATTCTGATATGGGGGTCACCAACTCCGATCCTGGTGGGCCACTGTTTCTGCATGTTTTCAATGTAAAACTTTTCTTAATTAATGACCAGATAATTTAATTCTTTTCCTTCTTTTTAATTGCCTTGTTTGTTAAGATTCAGTCCTCATAAAGGATTCTTTTTTCCTCAAACAGAAGTAAGCCAGCATCAATTTCACTCTAACCAGTTTCTTAATTAGAAACTCATTTTTCTTGTTAATCATACCTGTTATTTAATTCTGCCACAGCGGGCATTTTCAAAACTGCTGATTTTCTTTTTTTCAACATCAAGACCTTCACTGTAATGCTGTGAAAAAATTGTGCTTTTACAGTATGATAAATATCCATCCATCCATTATCCAACCTGCTATATCCTAACTACAGGGTCACGGGGGTCTGCTGGAGCCAATCCCAGCCAACACAGGGCATAAGACAGGAAACAAACCCCGGGCAGGGTGCCAGCCCACTGCAGTATGATAAATATGCTCATAATATTTATTTTTTGTGTTTTTTATGTCAGTGAGTTTTTATTTTAGCATAATTTGGATAATGACTCTTAACTTGTGTGCTCTGACTTCATGTGGGAAATGTTCTAATAGTAGGCAGGTACAAATGACCTCATTATATTATGAATATTCATGAGGTAGTTTTCCAAGACTGTTACATTTAGGATTAGATAAAATTCAGGAGTGTATGAAAAATAGACATAGACAGGAATTCAGGGGAAATAATATAAAATTGTTAAACAAAATGGCATTGTGTATTAGAATGTATATTTTTAAACTTAGATAAAGTGAGCAGTATGTATATGCTTATAAGAAAATGTGAAACAGAGGCTTGGGACTTTAAAATGAACATGTCTCAAAATAAACTGTATATACTTACCTATAAGTCGGGTCTTGAAACACAAAAAATCGATCATTAAATCAGATCCCGACTTGTACGCCCGTTCAAAAATGTGACACTTAATTTTTTTTTTTTCACATCTTCTTGCCTCCTCCAATCTCGCATTGGTTTCTCAGATGCATCGGATTTTGCTGCAGCAGCGCAGTTGCCAGTTTCTTTTGCTAATTTAAAACCAGCTTAAAATTTTCTAAGGGATGTTCTTATGATAAAGGTGTATGAGTGTGTGAGATACAAAAAAGACAAATTGGTGCAAATGTTGCTTTGGAATAGTTGGGTTATTACCGTGAGGTCACGTAGGCAGATAGAGAGAGAAAGAGAGAGAGAGGTTAGGAGCAAGCGCTGATACAGTGCATTGCTGCACCCACATAGAAAAAAAAGGCAGTGTGCTCCATGGTTACTCTCTCAGGTGGGCGTTAGCATAGCATAATCTCTTGGACCAATAGCATCAGTTTTCTGCATTCAATTTATACAACCGACATTATAAAATACCAGAAATTATACGGTGAAATCAAGCCCCGACTTATCCACGGGAGAACTTATCCGCAAGTGTATACTGTAATTAAAAATCAGCCAGACCATGGGAACATATCAGTTGTCCCAGTCTTTTAATTGATGCATTGTCTTACATAAGGCAACCAGCATGACACTATAAATTCAAAGAATTGTAAAAGAAGCATGAGAGGAACAACTGCCAAAGCAAAGACAGCTTGGTCAGATTTTGCCACTCCGCTCCCAAGCATCACACCTGATTTAAAAATACAAAGATGGCAACAACCAAAGCTACAGCCACCTGATACAAAGCTTGCTATGTGACCCTAATGTGAATTGTTCAGATCGTATGTTATCATATCTAACATTTACATCTGTTTTCTCCTTCAAATAAACATAAGTATTGCTTTGCTGAAGCTGTCCTTCTGTTTACTGGCATTTAGCAATGGCCGATGATTGTTAATGAAACAAACTGTTTCCATTTAGGGTATGGTTAGGGTAGCAGTTAGCCCTTAGCTTCTGTTAGATTGTGCAGTTCTTTCAAAGGCAGGTTTCTGTCTTTTCTAGGGTATTCTGAAGTGTAGCTCTTTCAGGGGAAGCAATCTGAAGATGGATCAACACGCAAGTGAATCCTGGAAGGGACACCTCATGAGCGCAGCGGCTCCTAGCTCCTGGTAAGATAAGATAGCTAGCCTTGGCCAGTGTTGAGATATTCTTGCTTTGTAGTTGACATTATCTGTGCCGGGGTTTGTTTCCTGCCTAGCGCCCTGTATTGGCTGGGATTGGCTCCAGCAGACCCTGTAGTTAGGATATAGCGGGTTGGATAATGGATGGATGGATGTGCTGAGCGAATGTTTAGGAGTTAAGTTTTGCAGGTTATATGTGCGAATCAAGGCTAACAGTTTAGGAATTTCCAATATTGACTTGTTTACGAATATACAAGGGGGAGTCAAAAAAGCTAGTTAGAAAATGGGATTTTTTAGAAAATGGAAGGAACCTTAGCAAAACTGATTTTATCATTTCTCAGTGTAGTATCAACAACAACATTTATTTATATAGCACATTGTCATACAAATAATGCAGCCTAAAGTGCTTTACATGATGAAGAAAGTGAAAAAAGACAAAATAAATAAGAATTAAAATAAGGGAACACTAATTAACATAGAATAAAAGTAAGGTTAGATGGCCAGGGAGGACAGAAAAAAAATAAAATAAAATCTGCAGGGGTTCCAGTCCACGAGACCACCCAGCCCACTCTAGGCGTTCTACCTAACATAAATGATCAGTCCTTATTGTATTCAGGGTTCTCATGGGAGAACTTTATGATGACGGTTATGTGGACTTCTGGCCTTTAATCCATCAATGTAGTGACATCATGGTGCTTTGATCAGGTGGTGGTGGCGCAGGTCGCCACCCCAGAAAACTAGAAAAAAAACAGAAGAGAAAGTAGGGGTTAGTACGAATTTTGAATATGAATACCATGAATAATAATGATAATTAATTAAATATACAGAGCATCAGGATTAAACTAATATCAAGCTGTGAGAAAGCCATGTTAAAGTAATGTATTTTTAGCAGTTTTTTAAAGTGCTCCACTGTATTAGCCTGGCGAATTCCTATTGGCAAGCTATTCCAGATTTTAGGTGCATAACAGCAGAAGGCCGCCTCACCACTTCTTTTAAGTTTAGCTCTTGGAATTCTAAGCAGACACTCATTTGAAGATCTAAGGTTACGATTTGGAGTGTAAGGTGTAAGACATTCAGAAATATAAAATGGAGCGAGATTATTTAAGGCTTTGTAAACTATAAGCAGGATTTTAAAGTCAATTCTAAATGACACAGGTAACCAATGTAGTGACATCAAAACTGGAGAGATGTGCTCGGATTTTCTTTTCCTAGTTAAGATTCTAGCAGCTGCATTCTGCACGAGTTACAATCGATTTCTGTCTTTTTTGGGTAGTCCTGAAAGGAGTGCGTTACAGTAATCTAGTCGACTGAAAACAAAAGTGTGAATTAATTTCTCAACATCTTTCAGTGTTATAAGAGGTCTAACTTTTGCTATATTTCTCAAGTGGAAAAATGCTGTCCTAGTAATCTGATTAATATGTGATTTAAAATTCAGGTCAGAGTCAATAGTTACCCCTAAATTCTTTGCCTCCGTCTTGACTTTTAATTCTAATGCATCAAGTTTATTTCTAATAACCTCATTATATCCATTATTGCCAATCACTAAAATTTCTGTTTTCTCTTTATTTAGTTTGAGAAAATTACTACTCATCTATTCAGAAACACAAGTAAGACATTGTGTCAGTGAATCAAGAGAGTTGGGGTCATCAGGTGCTATTGATAAATACAGCTGTGTGTCATCAGTATAGCTATGGTAGCTCACGTTATGCCCCAAGATAATTTGACCTAACGGAAGCATGTAAATCGAAAAGAGCAGCGGACCCAGGATAGAGCCTTGTGGAACACAATATAGAATATCATGGGTCTTTGAAGTATAATTACCACAATTTACAAAGAATTTTCCACCTGCCAGGTAGGATTCAAACCAATTTAAGACACTGCCAGAGAGGCCCACCCATTGACTAAGGTGATTTCTAAGAATATTGTGATCAATGGTATCAAATGCGGCACTCGGATCTAAGAGGATGAGAACAGATAAATGGCCTCTCTGCCCACAAGTCATTTACTACTTTAATGAGTGCAGTTTCTGTACTGTGATTTGTTCTGAAACCCAACTGAAACTTATCAAGAATAGCAGGTTTATTGAGGTGGCCATTTACCTGCATAATGACTGCCTTCTCTAGAATATTACTTAAGAAAGGCAGGTTAGAAATAGGTCTAAAATTTTCAAAAGCAGAGGAGTCAAGATTATTTTTCTTGAGCAGGGGTTTAACTACAGCAGTCTTAAGACAGTATGGGAAAACCCCCGTATCTAATGACGAGTTTACTATGTCAAGAATATTATCAATTAGTACGCCCGATACTTCTTTGAAAAAACATGTTGGTATTGGGTTGAGGAAGCAGGTGGAGGGTCTAAGTTAAGAAATTATTTTATATAAATCAGGTAAATCTATCCTGGTGAAAGAATTTAATTTGTTTAACATGGAGTACCGGGGTTTGAGTGGTTCAGTATTGTGGAGATGTACTATATTATTTCTAATATCATTAATTTTTTGATTAAAAAATGCAGCAAAAGCCTCACAAGTTTCACTGGAAGTTTTTTGGAGGCATTCCATTGAGTGACCTAGGTTTAGCAGACGATCAATCGTAGAGAGTAAGACTCTGGGATTACTAGCATTGTTATTTATAATTCTAGAGAAATAACAGCGCCTCTCAAGACGGACTATGTTGTTGTATTCTGTTATTTTAACCTTCAATATTTCACACTGGATAGTCAGTTTAGTTTTTCTCCATTTACGCTCAGCTCTCCGGCATGTTCTCTTAAGATCAGACACTCTTTGGGTCTTCCACGGTATAACAGTACTAGAAGATTTTTTAACTATCTTTTCAGGTGTGACTATGTTGGCAGCAGCTCTCACCTTAATATTAAAATTTTCTACCTTATTATTTACATTATTCTCACTATTATAGTTAGCACTACAAATGGACTGGTTGCTTAGAATGTTCGTAAATTTTGAAGCTGCTGATGAGTCAAAGAAGCGTTTTTTAACAATATGCTTCTCGTGAATATTTTCTGTCATTATTTCTATGCAGGGCAGCACGGTGACGCAGTGGGTAGCACTGCCGCCTCGCAGTTAGGAGACCAGGGTTTGCTTCCCGGGTCCTTCCTGCGTGGAGTTTGCATGTTCTCCCCGTGTCTGCGTGGGTGTGTGCCGGTTTCCTCCCACAGTCCAAAAACATGCAGGTTAGGTGCATTGGTGATTCTAAATTGTCCCTAGTGTGTGGGAGTGTGTGTGTGCCCTGCGGTGGGCTGGCGCCCTGCCTGGGGTTTATATCCTGCCTTGCGCCCTGTGTTGGGTGGGATTGGCTCCAGCAGACCCCTGTGACCCTGTAGTTAGGATGTAGCTGGTTGGATAATGGATGGATGGATGGATATTTCTATGCACTTGCGCCACCTGCCAGGAATTGCCTGGATTCCAGCAGAATAAAAGGTTTTGTCTTGTCCTCTCAACCACTCATGCACCGCATTCTTCACATTGTCATCTGTCTTGAATCGATAACCCCCCAGATGTGTTTTTAGTGGTCCAAAAATGTGGAAATCACATGGTGCCAAATGTGGCAATATCTCAAACTTCACTTTCTCCAGACAAGCCTTGGTGTTCTTAGCAGTGTGTGTCATTATCTTGCAGCAAAAGGACTCCTTGAGACAGCAGTCCCCGCTGCTTGGATTGAACAGCAGGCTTCACATTGGTCTTCAGCAAGTCACAGTAACTTGCACTACTGATTGTAGTACCCCTTAGCATGTAGTGTTCGACAATAACTCAGGTGCATGAGTGGTTGCGAGGACAAGACAAAACCTTTTATTCTTCTGGAGTCCAGGCACGTTCAGGTAGGTGGCACAAGTGCATTGAGAAGGGTGGAGAATACATTGAGAAATGACATCATCAGTTTTGTGAAGGTTCGTTCCATTTTCTTATAAATCCCATTTTCCTACTTTAACTTGATTCCCCCTTGTAAAAGAACCTCAGTGGTTTGTGTGCCTTTCCTGGATACTTTTACACCACAAAACACTTCACTTTTCTTTATTTTCAGATATTGAATGATGGCTTCTTTTGTAGTTCATTAATGTTTGGCTGCTAATTAAGAAAAATAAATAATGAAGGGGTCTGAGTCTTAAATAGTAAGTCAATTAAAATTAAGGTAAGTGAGTTAGCAACAAAAACTGGTCACTAATTATGAAAAGTGTTAAAATGAAAACCTGCAGCCACAGTAGAGCTCCAGTGCCAGAGTAGGAGACTCCTGTGTTAAGAGATGCCACTTCTTTCTGAAATGCTGTTAGCTAACATAAAGCGCAAGCTGACATATAATTGAATATCATCTTAATTACTCCAAATATAGGCAGTTACAAAATGGCAACCACACTTTCAGTTTCAGCAACCAAAACATAATATCTTGTTGCCAACCACTTTTAAAAGTTGTTGTTGAGCCCTGATTGTTTTAAGTTTCTTTTAATAATAATAATAATAAGCTACACTTCTTTGTGATGTTGGCAGAAATTTGAGCATCTAGAAAAATCCCAGATGGATAGGAGAACTTGCAAATTTAGCATGAGCAATAAGCCAAATAACTATAATGTTTGAATATAATCTTGATACAGCTGCATGTGAATGTCTTGATAAAGACATTTAAAATAATTAATCATAGATAGACTCTGGCCTCCACAACCCTAAATTGGATTAAACCAGCAAATGATAACATTCTCAAGCCTGCTTAATCCAATTCAAAGTTGCAAGGACCTGGGGCCTGTTCCAGAAGTTAAGGGTGCAAGACAGGACCAAAAGCTAGACAAGATGCCAGTCTGTCACAGTAACAATTAAATGGTGATCATTTCATTTCTTGCCTAGGTTGGCACTGTGGTGCAGTGGTTAACGCTAGGGCCTTCAAACCCTGCAGTTGTGGATTCAAGTCCTGCCCCTGACACTGTGTGACCCTGAGCAAGCCACTGCACCTGCTTGTGCTCCAAGTGGGAAAACAAAATCTGTAACCAATTGTGTTGGAAATCTCCTGAGATAAATGCTTTGGCCCAATACGTTGTAGCAATTTAATATTTATGGCATAATTATTGTCTAAATAATTGTAGCGCTGAAAACCAATGTAAAGGTTTATGTTTCAGGTTGAAGGTATATAAATGAAATCTTTACACATGTATACATATAACAACAACAACAACAACAACAACGTTTATTTATATAGCACATTTTCATTTTCATTTTCAATATAACCACTGATCAGTAAATAATTGTTTCAAAATGAAGAGGTCCTGTTGTTCAAGTGGTCATGAAAATGTGATTGACTCTTTAAATTATGATTATGATTCTTTCTCATTTTCTCCACAGAAGTTTATTTCAGCCTCTGATAAATAGTGCAAAGTTGGCACGTTAAGGTGCCAAATCAAAGTATTTCAAGTGCTCTGGCATGTGAGATTGTGTGTGGCGTACGTGTGTGTGTGTCTACGAGTGTGAGTGTGCAGAATGGGGGAAGCGTGAGCACTGCAGCGCTATTGTTGGCCTTGTTTTCACATTGTAGTTACTCCACATTTTTAAAATGTCTACCCCCCCTCCTTTTCTTTTTCCAGGAAAACGTGGTAGTGAACAGTCTATCCCACTCTTTGATGTCCAGAATCCTCTTCATATCCTGGATAAAAAGTCAGTGTTTAGAATGAGAAGGCCTTCCAAAAGAGACACATAGTCTGGGGGTTTTCTTTAACCAAAAAAAAAAAAGAAAAAAAGGTTTCCCACTGAAAGAAACTCTTTTTGAGCCCAGGGTGGCTCCACAATGCCCTCTGAAAAGATGGATAGAGCAATTGTCCTGTTTAGTGATCCGCAAATGGGAAAGGAGGGGGTCCTATGAGAAGGGGGTGCCTACACTGGGCCTGACCTGACACTGTGAGAGTAAGACAATAAAAGGCCAAGGGGACTAACAAGAGGGAAACCAGGAACAATAGACGCCTCAGCAAGAGGACTCCCCCTACCACGCTGGCTGTGGAGCGGCAACATGAAGTATTTTAGACACGTGAAGGCCAAGTGAAGCGGAAAGAACTTGAAGTTTCCTCTCTGGATCAGCCAGTGTGGCCTACTGGCTTGAAAATTTACTTAGGCCTCACAAAGAGGTCAAAGTGACAGTAGACAATCGGCCTGAATTCAGAATAAAGATAGTTTGATTCGACTCAAAAAAGAAAGCTTTATGGAGCACTCCTTAAAGTTTCCTTCAAGAAAAAAAAAACAGTTATTTGTGTAACTGAGTCATAAATATTACTTCCTGGATAAGGTTGCCTCTTTTATTTTGGAAACCTTTCTTCAAACCTTGGTTGTCGTCAAGGAACAGAAATGCCAATTGGAATTAGGATATATGAAGCCAATTACAACATCAATCAATCTTAGTTCTGACTTTTTGTAAATGGTTTCCAAATGGCATCCAAACCCATATAAGTTAATTTGTGCTTCATTAGACTGTTTGTATTTATTAAGCCATTTGTTATCTTTTTGGACAATGAAAAGCATTGCAATGTCATTGTATTAATTTGATTTCTTTTTCTTTTTTCATAAAAGATGTTGGAGGCCAGTCAAGACTGTGTTTATTGTCACAGTTTGCGCTCCAATTTGATGAAAGACGTGATTTGCTTTAGAAAAACTTTAATATGATTAGAATAATGAAACAAGAAGTTAAAAGTTAAACATGCTTTAAAAACATTGAAACATTCACAGATATGCTGACATGCAAAAAGTGTGGAGCTATGGCTCTAAATATTTTTATGTACTAGCCAGGATTTTAAATGTAACTGAATCAAACATTCAAGCCAGTAGTTTAAATAACAAAGGCCTTACAGGTCCTCAGTTGGCTTCTGTCTTAAATACACGCAAAATACAAGTGTTATCTGCAACAGACACAAAACAACTCTGGGATGCTGACAATAATGCACCTTTCTAGTCATCTTCCATCCCGTGTCTGTATTTTTAGCCTACTTTATCCATTTTTTCTTTGCCAGTTTCACATGTGGCTTTTTCTTATACCTCTGCCTCTTAGGTCAACATCCCAGAGTCATCTTCATTTTGGCCTTTCTGATCCCAAAACTGAACTTTAGGAATACAAGTACGTTGCAACCCAAGTGAACAGAATAACAGTTTTCAGTGGTGCTAATGCAATTACAAAGGTTTCTCTAGTAATAAATTCACATTTATACAGGATTAATTATGGATAAGCTAATAGAGTTGACCATCAGGATACTGTAGGAATGGCTGATAAAAATGGGGCATTTGAAGCACTAATAGCCATTAGAAACACTAGCAATGTCTAAGCCGTATTTTTAAATCAATTTCTATCAAAAACAATGGGTTGTCCTCTGTAGGATTAGGCTTACCACTTAATATGCTTACAGCACAATGTTTAGAACATTTAACACTGGACTTTGATCTGCTCATCCTCACACCCTCCTGATCCCTCTTCTCTAGACCGTGTCTGCCTCAGCGGTGATTCTGAGCTGCTGGTGTTCTGCCAATCTGACGATGGGAGCTAAAACAGGACAATTGCCTGTGCTGTGGCTCCTAACAGCTCCTATTCTGAATGAAGTCTTGAGACTGCACCTGACTTCTCTATACAGTAATAAACTACCTGTATTTTACTTGAATACCTGGACTCACCTTCCTGTCTCTTGTGCAACTCTGACCCAAGCTTGACAATGCCTGCATTTTTAAAAACAATGCTTCTTAAACTGCAAAAAGTATTTGAAAATTAGATATTACAGATGTAAATGAGACATTACTAACTTTTTTTTCTGCTTAAACTGATGCCATTTCTGGGTTTATTTGTTCATCACAAAGAAAACTTTGAAAAGCACAATGAAACTCAAATAGTACAGAAACTGCTCACGACACAACTAGACATGTGGACACTTGATGCAGTGTTGAATTCAGCTCTACCTGTGTGATGTTGCGCCTACACTTTCACCGAGTCTCACCCAAGACCACATGGCATGGGAAATTTTGCAACATCCTGTCAGTTTCTTTTGGTCTAACAAGAAAGAGATAGCCTGTTGCACGGTTTCTGAGATTCTGTGAAAGAGTAGCTGCGGCATTAAGTACTTTTTGCATTGTATTTTTCCATTCAGTGGTCATTTTTGGTAGATAAAAATGCTCATTATAGTGAAATTCATATCTCGTTAGAACAAAATCCGTTAAACATTATGTTGTACAAACATTTGTCCAGGCCAACAAAAAATATTTGTTATTCTGAAAATTTAATTTCTTTGGTATTTGCTAAAATGGGACATGACCTGTGTATTTGCGGCACTCTGTGTATGTGTGTGTGTTTGTTTGCATCACTGTCACTATCCTGGGGAGATCATCAAGTAAAAAATTCTTTGTGCCACGTACACATGACAATACACTTGAACCTGAATAGGATTTTTATAGATTGAGCCTGGCAAGAGATTTATTTGCACAAGAACAATTCTTTTTAAAGATTTTTTTTTTTTTCTTGTTTATATATTAAGCTTTTATTTTACTGATTCTTTAAATTACATCACAGTTAAAAATCAAGGAAACAATGGTTTGTGTTTCATAGAGTTATACTTAACATCAATTTCAGTACTAAATAGTGATTTTTCAATAGTTTAGCACACTTCAAATATGAATTAGAATCAAAAGAACAAGAGAAATGGTAAACAGAGGTATTTGATAACGTTATAAATGCCAAAAATGAGTGTTGGAACAGATTTCAAGCTTAAGCATTCCAAAAGACATTTTGTACAGACTGCAATCAGGAAAATGAAACTTGGGTGGCAATCGGGCATTGCTAGAAATTAAAGTGCACGAGAGAGCTAAAGTATGACATCACAACAGGGATACCCAATATTAAATATGGACCTTGGTAAAAAATATACAAATTGCCACAGCTTGTCTTTTATTGTGCAAACCACAGGAATAATTCTTGAGGAGGGATTTGCCTCAAAGCCTGTTCTTCTCTTTCTTTTGGTAAAACAACAAAACTTGCTCATTACAAGCCTCTTGAGGTCCACCTAACGTGACCCATGGATGATCCCTTGCAAAGGATGCAAGATGATCCACTGCCCCTTCTGGTCATTTCCTTGTGAAGTGAAATAAAAATTTGGAGAGATTGGAGGAACTCTGACTGAGAGGCTACTTTAGAAACTTGACTGCAAATAAGAACTTGGTCTGAACCACAATCCAAGTTGCATTTAGATCTTCCCTTTGGTGTTACGGCATAAAGCTTGAAAGAATTTACCACAGGACAACTTGAAAAAAATGATACAGCATTGACCCGATGCAAAGAGTTTTTGCATTATAAAGAAAGCCACAGAAAATACTGACTTGTTGAATGCATCAACAACGACATTTATTTCTGTAGCACATTTTCAAGTCAAAAAACAGTTACAAGCAAATAATAAACAAATTAGATTAATGAATATGTAGTACACAAAAATAAATAATGCTCATTTACATAAGATAGGCATATAAGAGATGCATAGTCCTTAAGTTTTTTTTAACACTCTAACTGCTCACATAACTAGCTTAAAAATAATGTTCTTGAGTGGGTAAGACTTTGCACAATGCTGTGTATACCATACATACAGTATAAGGATGATTTTTTAATTGTAAAATTTAACTAGTGAGTGTTGTACAATAAGAAAACTTAAGTTCACTGCCAAATATGCTCAATGTGATGATTCTGAACTTTTAGCAGGTTTATGCTGTCACACACCCTGGGGACACCTTAAAGGCTCTGGTGGTGGTAATTCAACACCAATCCACAAGGTGGCGTTGTATACTAAACACCTTTTTTCTTCCTCCTGCTATGGACCGGATGATTGACAGTCTGACCACCTCTGATGTCAATTCCAGTGTCCCTCCCACTGGACCTGGGTCTTCCTGCCTGGCGGGCATTTAGCCAGAAGCGTCGCCATCTTGGCTAGTCTGGTCTTAGACTCGTGTCCTAAAGGGACATTATTTTTTGCTGAAAAGCCTTTAATACTTCCCTTTGTAAAATCCGGGGTCACTATGTCACCCCAAACCTTTTTCATTTGTTCTGTCTCTTTTTATGCATACAAATAATTTATTGTGTGTAACATTTGTAAGAACCTCTTTCTAATTTGAAACTAGTTTTCAGTAACTACCTGAATATCAGGTGCAGAAGCCTTCGCAAAAAATTGTCCCACAGATGCAAGTCTGTTGTGGTCCTCTGTCTTTAGATCTCCTAAACTACAATTCCATCATTGCCCTCTAGTTAGAGATGTAACAGGTGAACAGATACATTGTGGAAATTGTACGTTCTGACACTATTTTACTGAATGCCAGTAGAATTAACTGCAGAACCATATCACATCAAAGATTTGCTTGAATATATGAAACATAAGGAATGTAAGAAATATGACAAATGAAGGGCGATCGTTCAGTCCATCAAGCTTAGTTGTTAAGCTAATAGCTCAGCAGTCCCAATATCCCATCCAGATGCTTTTTAAAGGTTGTGTACCTCAACTGCATGTATTGGTACACTCCCAAAACTCTTTGCTTCCTGGTTTGTATCCTAAATGCACTTCTACTTATTTTTCGATGGAGTACTCAAGTATGTGATTCATCCTTAAGTTGAAAGAATTCTGCTGAATCTGCTTTATCAATGCCTTGGAGGATTTTGAAGATCTGCATTAGGTCCAGATGCAGTCTCCACTGCTTGCGACCAAACAAGTTTAATTCTCTGAGTCTCTCAGAGTAGGACATATCCTTAAGTCCTGGGATACACCTGATTGCTCAGCTTCAAGTGCTGCTATGTGTTTCTTGTAGTGTGGTGATAAAAACTGCAAGCAATTCTCCACATGCGGTCTCACTAGTGCCCAATATAGTCTACTACCTGTGTCTTGTGGCTCCACCCGTGTATTAGTGAAAAATGACAGTGAGGAGGGCCATGCCTGGCTCCCCACTCCTGATGTCACGCTTCCCCCTACCCTAGACCCGCAGCCTCTGTCTCAGATTAGCGTGAATATATCATTCCTACAAGTGAACTATGATTCTTAGAGCGATGAGAGAAATCACAAAATCAACGGGAATATTCAAGCAAATTATAGAAAAAACCCTGATCTAAATCCGATAAGTAGCTCTCTCGTTTGCTAGCTAAGCAGAGGTAAGGAATGCCCCGAGGCTGGCGCATGAGTGAGGAGAGCCCTGCCCCCTCCCCTCACCCCGCTGCCTCTCTCTCAGATTCGTGCAAATAAATTGGTACCACAAGCGAACTATGACACATAGCGCAATGAGAGAAGTCGCAAAATCAACTGGAATGTCCAAGCAAATTATAGAAAAAAAACCGATCTAAATCCGTTAAGTAGTTCTTGCGTGAAAAGCAGACAGACAGACTTTGGATTTTATATATATAGAAATGCATAATGTTCACCAATTTATGTTCAACATTTGTAACAATCTATTCTAAAATTGTATTTGCCTTTTTAATCGCTTCGGTACATTGCTTAGATAATGAGAATGTGTCAATGTAAACCCCTAAATCCTTTTCAAAGTTTACTTCCTTTAGGTCTCTGTCTTCCATCTTGTACTTATAAGTGACGTTCATTTTTCCCATGCATAATAATTTGCACTTATCTACATTAAACTGAAACACAAGTAATTTTCTCATCTGTGAACTGACTTCGCAGTTGTTAACAACATGAGCAAAAAAATGTTTTAAAAAAGAGGTACTTGTATGACCAATGGCTACCTGCTCAAATATTCACAGACGTTCTTTAACAAATGGTAACCAAATAAGATAAAACAAACAGAGGCCTACCTTACCTGAAATAACAAATGAAAACCAGTGCAGAGTTTTTTCGGATTCATTCTCAGGATATTGTTTTTATATTGCTAATATTAAATATGGTACAAGAAAGTTCTGTTCATCTAGAACTCCATGTTTAGGCTTAGTCATTCCAGCCACTTTAATGCTGGTGTAACTGTGCTATTTTTATAATTTAGAAACCTTCATTACTAAGATTTATAATCCACCCAGCTATTTCCAAAACCAACTTTGGCCAGAGCATACGCAGGAATCCATTTCAGGACACACTCGTGAACACACCCACACTCACACAGAGCCAATTTAAAAAGTGCACTTCAAGAAAAAGAAAGCAGAAAGCATGCGCAGACACTAGGACAACTACACAATGTGGACTTTGCCTGGACCTGGGAATAGCGAAGTTTCAATGTAATTTTATTTGCTTCTTGACTTTTTAATTTGCTACGCGTTATACCAGTTTCTAAACCTGCTTTATCCGGAGCAGGGTCGTGGGGGGCTGGAGCCTATCCTTAGCAAGCATAAGGCGCAAGGCAGGAACAAACCCCTGGACAGGGCACCAGTCCATCACAGGGGAATAGACAGACACACGCAGCCAGTTTAGTTGCCACTTCACCTAACATGCATGTCTTTAGACTATGGGAGGAAACCAGAGCACCCAGAGGAAATCCAAACAGAAACATGCAAACTCCACACAGGGGCGACTAGGAACATGAACCCTGGTCTCCTCACTGCACCAACCCTAATTTGCTACAGTGCATGTATTTTTCAGTTTTAACTAACAACAGGCCATTATCTGTCCAACTCATACCTGCACTTTATTCACACAGGATTAAGTATCTGTTACTGGGTGGACATGGAATTCTGGCATTGCCTAGAACACTTACCAGGATAAAGCAGTGCAGAATACAAACTGACATCCAACTGGTGTTTCAGGGGTAATAACACTGCAAAAAATAAATAAAAGATGATCTATGAAAGGTCAGATCAGTTGTCATATTGGATAATTTAAATCTGATAATCCTCTTCACTTCGAGGGGAGGCTCAGCCTACCTTGCCGTAAAATAAATAAGCTACCATAGAGCTGGGGGAGGACTAAGAGAAATGAACGTCACTGTGGAAAGGAGCTTGACAATTTTACATACGCTTCCCGTCAAATTTTTGGACATGTACAGAAATGTTTGTATTTTTGATGGAAATTGATACCATTAAATTAATTTAAAAATAGAGCCAAGACATTACTATTGTTGCTAATGGCTATTACTTCTTGTAATGACTAATTTTTACTTTATTATTCACAAAGAACCTCAAAGTCCCATTTTCAGCAGCCATTACTTCAGTGTTCTAATGGTCAGCTTCCTTAGCCTTTCCTTAATTAGTCATTTTAAATGCAAATTGGTTACTAGAGAAACTTTTGTAATTGCATTAGCACCGCTGAAACCTGTTATGCGTGTCCTTTGGATTTCAAGGTACTAACATTACTATAGTTCAGTACTGGGTTCAAAATGGCCAAAACGAGAGAAATGAGAGCAGAGGGCAAATGAAGATAGAAAAAGAAGGGGAAGGCCCAGATGTACAACTGCGTAAGAGGATAAGAACATCAGAGTCTATAGTTTGAGAAAGAAATGCCTTAAATATCCTCCATTGGCTTCTTTCTTAAATGCACACCAAATACCAATGTCATCTAAAGCAGAGAAAAATTACTCTGGGATGCTGACCATAATATACTTTACAGTCATTTTCAGCACAACGTCTGTGTTCTTTTGTGCCTTTTAAAAAGTTCGTTTTATTTGCCAGTTTCAAATATGGATTTTTCTTTGAATCTCTGTCTCTTAAGCCAGCATTCTGGAGTTGTCTTTGTATTGTTGCAGATGATCCTATTATTTGGTGTGAATTTAAGGAAGAAGCCAACAGAGGACATGTAAGGTGTTTGTTTCTCAAACTACAGACTCTCTTTTGCAGTGGTACATCTGGAACTTTTCTGTCCTCATTAAATCCAGTTTGCAATGTCCTCTCAAGACAGTAATAGACACAACTTTCTACCAAATTACCAGTTTTTTTGGAAATCTCATGGAATAACTTTCATTCTGCCAAAAAAAAAGAAAAAAAAAAGACTCATATGTTTCTTCAGAACTAATACCTTGCCACCCAAATGAACAGAATAACTGGTTTCAGTGATGCCAAGGTAATTACAAAGGTTTCTCGAATAACCAATTAACATTTATACATGACTAATGAAGAATACGCTAAGGGAGTTACCATTAGGACACTGAAGAAATGGCTGCTAAAAATAGAGCTCTGCAGTAATGTGAAAATTAATTAAAAATCTGTTACAGTATTTCTATCAGTAAAAGCCTTTAGCAACACTAGTAATGTTCTCACTGTATTTTTGACAATAATTTTTTGTTATCTTGTTGAAAAAGTATAAATTTCATGTAAAAAAAATCATAAACATTTCTAGGTGTGCACAATTAAAATTTATTTCTTGTATGGTCCTCTTCACTGAGTGCAGGCATAGAGTGCTGTGAGCAATTGTCAGTTAAAATACTAATGACTAAATCCAGAACTAGAACACATACAAATACAGATTTGTTAAAACACATGGAGAACAGGATAGAAACTTAATTTAGTAAGGTGTAGTCATCCTGGTAAAGGTGCCATAAATTGCAGCATTTTTCTTCAATGGAAATGGGTACTGGAATGTAATACATGTAACAAATTTAAAGTGCCACATAGTGAAAATGTCCACAGATCATATGGATTCTTCTTCTTCTCCTTTCAGCTGGGGTTACCACAGCGGATCATCTGTCCACATATGGATCTGGCAAAATTTTACACCGGATGCCCTTCCTGACGTAACCTTCCCCATTTATCCGGGCTTGGGACCGGCACGAAGAAACACACTGGTTTGTGCATCCTCTGAGGCTGGGTTACAGTTCATATGGATTATAAGTGAAAAATTGTCAATTAGAATTTATTACTGTATTAATTTATCTATTTACTTATTTTTACTAGTTTAAAGTTTTACTCTGTTGACCTAGCTCTCTTTCTCATGGGTGGAGGTTGATTTGTTTCAAACCTAGTTTTGTTAAACTTGACTTGCTTTTATGGAATGTTATTTGATTTTAATAAAATCAATAAAATACTTTAAAAAAAAAAGAATTTGGTATCACTGGAGCGTCAAGGTTACTGGCCCTGGGTTCAAATCACTGTTTTCTCCAGGAGATTGTTTTCTGGCTAGATAGTTGTGTTCCCCTCTCACATTCCACGTCTGGCAGATGGATTGATGAGTTTAAACTGTCCCAGTGCGAGTGAATGTTCCCTGTGATGGTGTCATATTGCATCAGGGTTGATCCAGGCCTCATCTTTGATGCTTCTTGAATAGCATGAGGGTCTTCGTGGGTAGACAGATTGGTATAAATATAGGTGAATATTTGTGTGAACAGACTTTGTAAAGAAACATTTTAATGAAATGATAGCACAAACATGGTATCTGTTGCAAAATCCAATCTGATAGTAGTATTTTTTAAAGAACGTTTTATGTTTTCATTTTCAAAATGGTCACTTTGCGGCCATTATGGAGTTGTTTGAGGGGAGAGAGCAAAGACCATCAATACAAATAACATGAAGTTTAATGGTAGTGGAACTGTACTGTTCTGTACGCGAGTGTGTGTGTGTGTGTATGTGACCCTGTGGGGAAGGGTCGTAAGCAGTTTAAAGAAAATGGAATATCATGCAAGCGTTCTATGAAAAATATGAATCAGCCTTTAACGCTTAATTCCCATCGGGTGCATCATTTCCTTACCAAAAAATATGATTCTGCATTATGTCATTTCCACATTCGACTGGGCCTTGGGAAAACACTGATAAAGCTTCACATTCTTTTGACTGATGTACTGTGTTCAATAACTGTTTCTTTTTCAAATATTTTTACACTGAAAAGAGATAAGCAGAACAAACAAATTGGTATTGTCAAGCCATTGTTTTCTCTCTATTTGTCTCAGCTGATGGTTTGTTCAGTTATGGCTCCTGGAAAAGACAGCCACTCTACTAAAAGTGATAGTACTTGCACGTCCGAAAATCAAATCTCAAACTTTGTATGGTATGTATTTTATTAGCAACATTAAATGGCCAAATGAATAAGAGCGGCAGACAGCACTGCTCTTGAGTTTTCTTGTGGGTGTTCCTTTTCAATCATTTTGTGATTTTTCACTGGAAGAAGGAAATGTTTAGTGGAAATGGCCTTGCCAAAAGGCTCTCTGTAGCACGAGGGTTGCCTTTGTTGGTTTATGACTGCGTGTCTTTCTGTTACACATGTCATGGGAGTTACTGTATTTATATATACCATTCCTAAGACATGCTGCTAGGTTGATTGGCATCTCTAAATGACCTTTGTGTGTAAGTTTCACTGTTTATGTGTGGCCTGCAATGGTCAGTATCCCGTGGTGGGGGGGAGGGGGTCATTTCCTGCTTGGCGCCCATGGCCCCACTCTGGGATTATACAGTTCAGCAAGTGAATGAATGAACTGATGAATGGATATTAGTTGATCTCAATCTGAAATGCCCTTTTTATAATGTAATAAAACGAATTTTCTAATATAAATGAAGCCCTATAAATATCCTCACTTTTTGTCTTGATTTTAACAAAAAATGCAAGTTTAATAAAGTGGGGCTTTGTCTGAGTTTTATATACGCGTATGTTTCACGTTTCTTTGCAGGGGCGGCGTATCCAGTGTTGTTTCTGTTGGCTGTTTTAAAAGAAAGCTTTGTCACACAATTTCTGCTGCTTTTGGCATTTAAAATTGGTGGAACATTAAGTTTAAAATGGTCTAGGAAACAAAGTGAACGTTATGTTATTGTTTGTAGAAACCTGTGAAAGTAATTACGTTAGAAACAGAGTTTAATAGGTTTCATTTCGTGTGGCTGGAGCCCCTACATACATGTCACTTCTCTATGGTTATATAGACTTGGGTCATGCATGCCCTGTGTGACAGGGAGCGAAGAGCAAACTTCTTAAGGCTTATGTCACATTAGGCCACTTTTCAAGTGATTTTCAGTCGCAGCCTTCGTTTACATAATCTTAGTTGGTCAGAGGCAGTCGGCAGTGCGCTCCTGTGAAGCCAGTTGTCTATTCTGACATACCCAGTGACTAACTCGAAAAAGTCAGCGGCTTGTCTTGATAAAACCAAACCATTTTGATTTTATGTTTAGTCATAGGGGCAGATTCAGTGTGCATGAAAGTTGACAACCAAAGAATGCTCTTTTGGAAGTACGAAGCATATAAAGTAGCGACAAGGAATAAGGAATGTGAGTGTTTTGGAACTCAAAAAAACAGAAGAGAAGCTTTTCTGCCTGATATCTCCTGTCTTATGTACCATGACAGAATGGGAAAAATGAAAAGGGCATGGATTGTGGCTGAACTCGTTGTACCTGTTAACTCTTCTTAAAGCATCAGTAATATCAGTCTATTGGCTGCCAGAGAGAGGGGCTGGACGGTCAGTGAATGTGATATCTCCGGTGATTTCCAATTGTGTAAACTGACATGGCGCATAGAAGAGATCAGTAACTGCAGTTGGGAAGTCTGCCATACTCAATGACTACAAGTCACGTAATGTGACATTGGCTTTAGTCCATCGAACTGCTGATTTTTCTGACTGCATGCCTTCACCTTGCAAATGGTTCATATCACTTCAGTCGTTCTGTTCCACTTATATTAGGAATCACCAGAAACTAGAATCAAGCTGACGGCCTTGTTTCATAACTTTTTCCATCATATCCAGAAATTCCTAAGGAGACATTACTTCATGATAATATCTAATATAAACAATGTTAAAATTGCAGTGATGACATTTGTACAATTTCCTGCATTTTCATAGATTTTTTTATATTTTCGTGATGCACCTCATACTCCTAGTTTTTGTAAATGTCTTTGATATTTGCTTACATTGTGTGATGCAAATTTTTCAAAGTTGAACTGCCAGAACATGTTTACTCTTCATCAGTGCATGTTGCTTCATTCCTTCCATTAATGGTGAGGAATATACAAAACAACCATATCTAGACATCTAAACTGAGTGTTTTAAAGTAGCACACTGGATGATAGAACTTCAGGTAGAAGCTGGTCATTGGTATCACTCATTGTAATGCCTCATTGAGGTATTTCCAGGTTGACCCATTCAGAGCAGGAAACATCTGAGCTACACAATTTTACAATTAGTCTCTGAAATTCATTGAAATATTATATAATAAAAACTAAATAATAATCCAGCTTAGCCTGGCTTTGCTTTGTTGTGCCTCAATAAACTTTGCTATTTGTGAAAATGCGCTTTCTTTGCCACAACTATCCGTTAAATATTTGAATTGTTACAACTTAATACAACTTATTATAACAGACATGTGCAGCTGTCACTGCTGGTCAGTTTCTTGAATGTAGATACTTTTGTTGATCAGACACGTGGCTTGTCATGAAAACATGCCACCCTCGACTGTAGGAAAGCTTCTGTAGTACATCATTCTAAATTTACTGTTCTTATGTGTGCCGAGGTGGAAGAGTGTAGTTTACATTTATTGGCAATAATATGAAAAACATGTTCTGCATCATTACCTTAGAAACAGATTAGCAGCATATTTCATATTTGGTACCACAGCGGTCCTGGTCATGTCTGCATGAATTTTGTATGTCCTCTCCACATTTGTTTGTTTTTTTCCCCTAGTTTTCCTCCTACATTCCAGAAGAAACTCAAAATTTGGATGTGAATGAGCCCTGTTATGGACTAATACCTTGTTCAGGGCTGGTTCCTGATGTGCTTTTGATGCTTCTGGGATATTCTCTGTATCCTATAACTCTGACATGAATGCTTTTATTTTATATATTAACCACTAATTACAGTAGTTCCAAGCCATGCTACAGTTGTAATGATTTTCTGAATAAGTAGGCATGAACTCAAGTCTCTATATATATAAAATCAAATATCTGTCTCTATGTCTGTCCACTTTTCACGAGAGAACTGCTGAATGGATTTAGATTGGGTTTTTTATATAATTTGCATGAACATTCTGGTTGATTTTGCGACTTCTCTCATTGCGCTATGTATCATAGTTCGCTCGCAGTACTGATTTACTTTCACGAATCCGAGAGACATGAAGCAGGCTGAGGGGGAGGGGGGCGGGGACTTCCTCACTCACGCTTCAGCCTTGGGACATGTACTTTACTTCTGCTTAGGTAGTGAACGAGAGAACTACTTAACGGATCTAGATCAGGTTTTTTTCTATAATTTGCTTGAACATTCCAGTTGATTTTGCAAGTTCTGTTATCGTGCTAAGAATTATAGTTCACTTGCAGAAGCGATATATTAGCATAAATCCGAAATAGAGGCTGCGGGCCGAAGGGAGGGGGAAGCGTGATGTCAGGAGTAAGGAGCTGGGCAGGGCCCTCCTCACTGTCATGTTTCACTACTATGTGGGCGGAGCACGGGGGACAGCTAGTACACTGATAAACCTCAAAACAAAACAATTAAACAGAGACAATTTATTAGATATACATATTGGTTTAATCTGGTATTTAGACAAATGCATTCTTGATTATAATGAGTCTGCGTATGGGTGACTCGTTGTATGTTGGCTGGACATGCAAGTAAGATTTTCTTTGTATACATGACAACACTACCGCAACTACTATTATAAATGTAACAAGTCAATATTACAAAACTCTACCCAACATAACAGAAGCACCATCAGATGTGAATATCATCATTTTAATAAGGTAAGGTTGTGCTTAAAATCATAAAACTAGTAGATTGCAGTCACTACTGAAATAGAGTGATATCAAATTTGTGAAAG
Organism: Polypterus bichir lapradei; assembly: GCA_026402145.1. NCBI lineage: Eukaryota > Metazoa > Chordata > Cladistia > Polypteriformes > Polypteridae > Polypterus > Polypterus bichir. The sequence goes on along the minus strand of JANRMT010062854.1, from coordinate 12,006 downwards.
TTTAACAGCTCAACGAAAGGGGTTTTATAACTTGTAAAACTACTAGGTGTATATTTATATATTGTACAGAATTCCAAATCAAATAACTGGCACGCAACTCTGCTCTGTTCAATAGAACATTAAAACAATCTAGACGATAACAGGCCATTCAGCCCAACAAAGCTCATCAGTCCTATCCACTTAATTCTTCTTAAAAAAAGCATCGTTAAGTTTTAAAAATCCCTAAAGTCCTACTGTCTACCAAACTACTTGGTAGCTTATTCCAAGTGCCTATGGTTCTCTGTATAAAGAAAAACTTCCTAATGTTTGTGTGAAATTTAACCTTAACCAGTTTCCAACTGCATCCCTGTGTTTTTGATGGACTAATTTTAAAATAACAGTATCGATCCACTGGACTGATTCCCGTCATAATTTTAAGCACTTCATTCTATTCATCTCTTAATCTTCCTTTGCTTAAACTGAAAAGGCTCCACTGTTTTAATCTTTCCTCATAATTCATCCTTTGTAGCCCTGTAATGAGCCTAGTTGCTCTTCTCTGACCTTTTTCTTGTGCTGCTATGTCATTGTGTGGCATGGAGACCAAAACTGCACACAGTACTTCAGGTGAGGCCTTAACAGTGTGTTATAAAGCTTGAGCAGAACCTCCTTTGTATTCCACACGTTGTGCCATATAACCTAACATTCTGTTAGCTTTCTTAATGGCTTCCGAAACACTGTCTGGAAGATGATAGCATAGAGTCCACTGCGACTACTAAATCCTAATCATAAGGTGTACTTTCCATTTTCAGACCTCCCATTGTGTATTCAAACCTAACATTTTAACTTCCTACATTTAATACTTTACATTCACTTACATTAAATTTATTCTACCTCAGATCTGCCCAAGCCTGTATGCTGTCCACGTCCCTCTGTAATGATTTCACCTATCTTGGTATCATCTGCAGGCTTAACCTTGTTACTTATGTTCCTATCCAAATCATTTATTCATGACAAGTACAAGTAAGCAAACTTCTTAAATCGGATGATAACAAGCCAACATGGCAGACGCGTGATAATGGTGGTATGTAGTGGTGACCTTGACCTTTAAAAGCCCCTTTCTGCTTGATCACACCTTTTCAGTTAGTCATAGGGTACATGCAGTAGAATGAACTTGTCTCCTGTGCCTTTTACGATTTTTTTACAAGTTGAAATACTAAGGATCTGAAGGAGCAATGTGTTTCTATGATTTTCTGTGTGTAATTGGCAAAAACCTGTACAGAAACGTCATAAATGTTAGGGTTAGGGTAAGCTCATGAAGAGGATTGTTTAGATTGAACACAATGTTGCAAATGATACTGACATTTTAAATTGGGCAGATGACTCAAAACTGAAAAACTACAGATGCATTGTGTTGCTGCAAAATCTGTGCCACGTCTCTTGAGAAATGGTCAAAAAGCAAACTGTGTCACAGTCAGTCAGGAGTTGTTAGATCATAGAAATGCTGCTGAAAACGTTCTGAAACATGTCATGACAGGTGACAAAACTTGAACGTACAGCCACTGCAGACTTTTTTTGCTACTGAAAGTTAAAATCCACTGTGAAAAATCACCAATTTCAAATGACAGAAAATTTGCCACGGGACCTACATGACAATCCACGAAATGAGTCCCAGGATGGATGCTAGGAATGGAAAAACCATTGGGAGCAGTGTATTAAGAGAGTATTGGAATACTTTGAAGGAGACAAATCTGATTGTAAGTTGTAAGTATATTATAAGTTTTCTTTTTTATAATGTTTGGTTTCTTTTTGGGCAGACCGCATATAACATGCAATCTCTTGTGTGTCTATCGCCTTAGTCAATGGATGGGCCTCTCTGGCAGTGTCTTAGATTGGTTTGAATCCTACCTGGCAGGTAGAAAATTCTTTGTTAGTTGTGGCAATTACAACTCAAAGACACATAATATTCTATATGGTGTTCCACAAGGCTCTATCCTGGGTCCGCTGCTTTTCTCAATCTACGTGCTTCCGTTAGGTCAGATTATCTCAGGGCACAACGTGAGCTACCACAGCTATGCTGATGACACACAGCTGTATTTATCAATAGCACCTGATGACCCAGATGCTGTTATTTCACTAACACAATGTCTTACTTGTGTTTCTAATTGGATGAATAGTAATTTTCTCAAGCTAAATAAAGAGAAAAACGAAATTTTAGTGATTGGCAATAATGGAGACAATGAGATTATTAGAAATAAACTTGATTCATTAGGATTAAAAGTCAAGACACAGTTAAAGAATTTAGGGTTAACTGTTGACTGTAACCTGAATTTTAAATCGCATGTTAAACAGATCACTAGGACAGCATTTTTTCACTTAAGAAACATAGCTAAAGTTATTCCTCTTATATCAATGAAAGATGCTGAGAAATTAGTTCATGCGTTTGTTTTCAGTCGACTAGATTACTGTAACGCACTCCTCTCAGGACTATCCAAAAAAGATATAAATTGTTTGCAACAAGTACAGAATGCAGCTGCTAGAATCCTAATGGAAAATAAAATCCGAGTACATTTCTCCAGTTTTGATGTCACTACACTGTAAGGCAAAAAATAAAATGTAAAATTTTTGCAGGCTTTGCTTATGCCCCGAGTCTCAGTGATTTAAAAGATATATATGCCAAATTTCAATAAGAGTGGATAATATTTAGAGGTTGCACACTTTAATCAGTTTTGTAAAAGTAGGCAAAAAATACAATTTTTCAATGTTAATTACTTTTATTGGGAAAACTAGAAATCACAAACTTAAAATAATATTAAAACTAGACACTAAGATTAATAGGTAGTATGCAAAATGTGTTATATTAATCAACTTTAAACGATGCAGTCCCTTCTTTTGTTCGCTTGGTGACGACTTTTCTGTGATGCTTGACTACACTCAACAAAAATTGTTTTTGTTGTTCGTCCCTGACCCATTTGTTAAACTTTTTTATCAGAACAATTCCTCTTTCTGCGGTATCATTGACCACCTTAAGAACGTTGACATGGCTTCTTAGAGAATCACTGCAGTATTCTGTCACGTCGTGGACCCTAAACAATTCAAAGAACATCTTTGTTTTATTAGTAACGAAATGGCTCAGGTCTTTTCCTTCAAAAACTAGGTTTTTACCCTCTAATCATTTCATTTCCTTTTTCTTTGCAGGTTTGGTTTCTAAATTTTTAGTCATATTTTCCTTTTCAGCCTGAGTAATACGTTCATCCAAAAAAGCCAATCCTACGTTTGTTTCTGACAGATACCAAAGGTGTCTCTTAGCAACTGTGACAGCACTTTTTTTGACGTCTGCATCTGGGTAAGTGCTCAGAAGCTGTAGCATATCCAAATCATTCTTTGGAGCCCATCGACTTACAATTGCCTCGTGCCAAAAGCGAACATATATGAGGCTGACAAAATGTGCAACCCGTTTCATTCCTTTCAATTCTCTTTGAGGAATATTCAACTGTTTAGTGAAGAGGACAATTTTAAGTGCATATATTGCCTTTGCCATCCACCTTGCTTGATGCAGAGCCCCTGGGATCCTGAAACTGAAGTCATTTTTAGACCATCCTCCTAGGTACACTGTAATAAAAGCAATCAATGTGTGCAACCCCTAAGTATTATCCAATCTTCTTGAAATTTGGCATATATATCTTTTACATCACTGAGACTCGGGGAGTAAGCAAAGTCATATGAAAATCACATCTTTGGAAAAACGAAACACCCTACGTTACCTGTGTCATTCAGAATTGACTTTAAAATACTGTTTATGGTTTACAAAGACTTAAATAATCTCACTCCATCTTATATATCGAAATGCCTGACACCCTATATTCCAAATCGTAACCTTAGATCTTCAAATGAGTGTCTGCTCAGAATTCCAAGAGCTAAACTTAAAAGAAGTGGTGAGGCGGCCTTCTGCTGTTATGCACCTAAAATCTGGAATAGCCTGCCAATAGGAATTTGCCAGTCTAATACAGTGGAGCACTTTAAAAAAACTGCTGAAAACACATTACTTTAACATGGCTTTCTGATAACTTCACTTTAATTTAATCCTGATGCTCTGTATATTCAATTAATTATCATTACTATTCATGGTGGCTCTAAAATTCGTACTTACCCCTACTCTCTCTTCTGTTTCTTTTCCCGGTTTTCTGTGGTGGCGATCTGTGCCGCCACCACCTAATCAAAGCACTGTGATGTTCCTACATTGATGGATTAAAAGCCAGAAGTCTACATGATCATCATCAAGTCCTTCCATGAGAACCCTAAATACAAAGAGGACTGTTTCATTTATGTTACGTAGAATGCCCAGAGGGGGCTGGGTGGTCTCGTGGCTGGAACCCCTGCAGATTTTATTTTTTTCTCCAGCCGTCTGGAGTTTTTTTTGTTTTTTCTGTCCTCCCTGGCCATTAGACCTTACTCTTCTTCTATGTTAATTAGTGTTGTCTTATTCTAATTCCTACTTTGTTTTTTATTTCTCTTTTCTTCATCATGTAAAGCACTTTGAGCTACATTATTTGTATGAAAATGTGCTGTATAAATAAATGTTGTTGTTGTTAACACTTTTTTCAATGGCCTCAGCCATCATGCAGAGTCAGCTTTTCTCCCTCCTCTGTACAGGACCATTGGCATTTGTACCATGAGATTCAGAGACAGTTTGACAATGGTCACATGTAGCTGCATGAGTATACTGTATCCGAGAGACATATATATGTCCTTATATGTGGTGTCTGCCTTTTTATCCACTCTGTATTGTATTCACTGTCTTTGTTATATTACTTTTACTACTCTGAGAGAGACATGCAAATAGGAATCTCAATATACTGTGAACACGGAACAATAAACCTGACCTTGAAATACTTATTAACAGTACTATATAAGCTGGTATGCTGTGTAATGCTTCTAATGAAATTTCATGAATGAGTCCTTTTTGGGGATTTCTGCCTATAATTTCAAGAAATTCAAAAACATCATTTTACCAGCCAGCTTTCTGGCACGCACACATATTAATATACTGAACCAAAACAGGAAAAGAGTTCATTTTAATAGCCAATAAAGTAATTGATAAATATCTTAAGTTTATCAGAGTACAAGCACTTATTTGTCTTGTCAGCTTTTCAACTGGACTTCCATGCTGAATGCCAAGCCATCTCCTCTGCGAAAAGGGGATTTTATTTCTGTGTCTTTGGTACTCTGTCAGCACAAGATTTACCAGAAAGATGAGGCTCAAGGAGATCAAACTTTTAAATATCAGTGCAAAAACTTCTTTAGACACTTCTGACATTACAACAATGTAAGCATATCATTTGTTCTCATTATGTGAGAATATCTGAATGTTCAGCATACTCTGAAATTCAGCAGTTTCTATTGAGATGTCAACACATTTGCTATGATTAGGTCTCTTTTCAGTTTTCCTCTCATTATTCAGAATTCTCTTCCTGACAGGTTTTTTGAACAGCAGAATTCCATTCTGAAGTTTATTTTTTAATCCCTTCATTCCCAGTGTCATTCTGTTTTGTTATGAGTGCTGCCATTTTGAGCCATGGTTGCCATAACTTGGCTATCAAAAAACATATTTATTCGCCTTCATGATGGTATGAAGGCCAGCACTGTGCACTTTCTAGTTATCCAACATTGTAGATTGCAATATCAACATGTTTGATCAATTAATCATTATATAATTACATTTATATAGTGCTAGTCTAGGTATGGAAAGAGCTTTGCATAGATAGTTGGGAGCCACATCAACCACCACCAATGTGCAATAGCATCCGCCTTGATGATGCAGCCATTTTTGTGCCAGTATGTTTACCACAAATTAGCTATTAGATGGTGAAGGGCTGAGAGAGATAGTTAGCCAATGAGGCAGTGATAAGAGGGCCAGAATGGATGAGGCTATGATGGGCAATTTAGCCGATACACCAGAAAATACACTCATTTTTTTGAAAAATGCATAGGGCTCCTTTATGACTGCAGAGTGTCAGGACCTTGTTTTTATGTCTCATCAGATGGGCCACGTAATTTTTTCAATACATTGTCAGTGCCACTGCACTGGGGCATTTGGATCCATACACAGAATACAGGGAAGCACCTGGTGCTGGTCCCACCAACACTTCTTGCAACAGCAACTCAAGCTTTCCTGGTTGGTTACCCATCCTGGTACTGGTCAGGCCCAAACATGCTTAGCTTCAGGTGGATTATCTGTCCTGAAGTGCAAATGGTATGGTGCATGCTTCTCAGTTTCACATTTCTACTAAAAATATATAAGTATTGCGAAATTATCTATCTATTGTCACACACGTGCATGGAAGGCAGCTAAAGGGCTTGAGTAAGGACAGTTCCGAGACATACCGGGATGTGGCAGAGTGCACTGATATTAGTTCCTATTATGTAGTTTCTGGTAATTTTTTTAACTCCTACTCCAGGTTATGCACTTTTCATTCAATCAGGAACTATCGTGGGTGTAACTCGGGAAATGAATTGTGAGGACTGAATGACTACTACAAATCTGTTAGTAGTTTGGACTTTGGACAGTTATTGGTGAAGACAGAGCACCGTGCCATGCAGTGCCCCATGAACTGCATTGAAGCCATAATCTCCCCTGTGAACTCGCGATTGTTTCAAAGTGATAATGCGTGGGGGTTCCCCGCGAACTCCTGATCAAACCACTCTTCGCAGCCACTTCACTGGTGTGCCACTCCATGCACTGCATTAAAGCAATAATTTCCTCCATAAAGTCACAATTGCTTTGAAGCAATAAGGTGCTGGATTCCCTGTGAACTCCTGAATTCCACATCATTCTTCTTTACACTTCACATATTTTGCATGAAGGTTGCAGTTCCTATTGTGCTTTGGGGACACAACACACAAAAGTGGCTTGGGACCATTAGTGGTTCCTGAAAACATCGTTCCTCCAGTAAGAAAATGCCTGTTGTCATGTGTAGCTTATCCTACTAATTGCTGGTTGCTTCCTTTAAAAAAATTATTCAAAAATTGAATAATGATATAAACGTTGCTAAACTGCTGAGGTCAGGGGTCCAATACTTGACTTTGTTACAATATATTTGTATGATAGTTTCGGGGAAGTTCAAGCTAAAACTGTAAACCAGTTTTTGATTTTATTAGTAGTTTTCCTGACAAAATGCATATAGCTGATTTTGCCTCTATATGACAAGATTTATTTATTTTTAATTAAAACATGGTATGACCTACACACCAATTTGAAAGGGTATTGCCATTTTATGTTTATTTATTTCCATTATATAACATACAAGCTATTCACTTCTTAAAGTCAATTTTTAAGACATGAAAAATACTTCATACATCTGTGATGATGATGCAGAGTAAAAAAATACAGCACTTACTTCATTGACAATCAAACGAAAAAAGAAATTATCACGGTAATGCTGCTGCCCGCTTAGTGCTGGGGCCCTGACTGGGGTGACTCTTCTGTAAATTTGCATTTTCTATCCACGTTCTTGAAGCGTTATTTTCAACACAGACTTTATTTTGTTTTCCTTGCACTATGTAACATCATGTTGTAGACTATTAACTGTCTTCTTTTATTTATGTTTGTGCCTGGGTTTGGGTCAAATTGTCCCAGTAGGCCGGAAGCTAAATAAGTTAGAAAATGTACAAATTACATGCTGTAACATTTAGGTGCATTTAACTGAAAGTTAGAGAATTTTACATTTTTTAATTATTTTAAAGAGTCAGTTATCAAGTGTTTATTAAATATTTTTGTACAAATGGGTAAAATAACAATAATAGAATATATGTATATTTGTCTGCGGTGGGCTGGCGTTCTGCCCAGGGTTTGTTTCCTGCCTTGTGCCCTGTGTTGGCTGGGATTGGCTCCAGCAGACCCCCGTGACCCTGTAGTTAGGATATAGCGGGTTGGATAATGGGTGGATGTATATTTGTTGATAGATAGATAGATAGATAGATAGATAGATAGATAGAATGCTTTCCTTTGCTGCATTAAAACCATGCTTTTGACAGTACTTTAAAATATACTGCAGTTGAAAGCATAGCCCAGATTGACTTGTGTTGGCACAATAGCTTTCACAGACAGTAGATTCCATTTCAAGTGATGTAAACATGGCATCGATTGATATCAAACTGTTTGTTTTTGGTGAAGGAATAATGGTGGTGACTAATTGTAATACATATATCTGAAACATAACATATTTAAAGAAATATCCAATGGAGAGTCAAGATCTGTGTTGAAGTCTTAAGGTGAAATTATTAGCCTCTTCTGTAGTCAAAATTTAACATCTTATTAAAGAAAGAAACAGATTGATATCAAACTGTTTGTTTTTAGTGAAGGAATAATAGCGGTGACTAATTGTAGTACATATTTCTTAAACATAACATATTTAAAGAAATACCCAATGGAGAGTTAAGATCTGTGTTTAAGTCTTAAGGTGAAATTGTTGGATTCTTCTGTGGTCGAAATTTAACATCTTATTAAACAAAGAATCATCCTCTAACAGGACAATTCAGTAATCAGGCATGAGAAAAGCTGTTTATGGTATCTTTGAATTACTCCTCAGCAAAATGCCTTGGAGGAAGCAATCTTCAAAAGCAGTCTGTTATAGCCAGGTCAGCATGATCAGAATGGACAGATAACCAAAGAATAGAGGTTCATTTTATAAACTGTTGAATTTATATACAGTGCTATTCAATGTAGGCATTTTATTCTGGTTGGTTCATTGGTTTACACCCAAATGATTTATATAAAATTAAAGTCTATTATATTCTGGTTCTTCTTATACCATTTGAGATGATCCACCACCCTTGAAATTTCTGTGCATATAGCAACTGTCCATTCGCGTTGTTTGCAGGACATCTGCTGATTTCTTAGTCATCCTTCAGTGCATTTTGTATATTACATCAACATTTCTTCTGGTATATTCTTTATTTACTGACCATCTCAGTATTTTTCCTAAGCCATTTCTTATATTTCATTGTACATTTTGTTGTTCACTTGACCTTTATTTGGTTTCCCACATTTATTAACTCTTTATGCTATTTCTTTAAGATGAATGCTATGTTATCCTAAAATTATTCTTCCACAATGGAGAGCAGGTCTGGAAGTTTGACAATAAATGATAGTTTCTGAAAAATAGTGAATCATCTCAATGTATAGGTTTTACTGTGATTTAAATACTGAGGACATTTTTGTTCACTCTATGCTTATATAGCAATGCTTACATAATTTACTCTTGCTTTCATTCTCAGGTAAATGAGGCTAACAGCTTTTTTTTACTTTTATAGGTAACTTACCTAATGAAGCAGGAGAAGTGTACTGGTGTATCAGGTGTTCGTCTCTCCCAGCATTTGACTAACTTATATTGGGGTTGTCTGTGGTGGGCTGGTGCCCTGCCTGGGGTTTGTTTCCTGCCTTGCGCCCTATGTTGGCTGGGATTGGCTCCAGCAGACCCCCGTGACCCTGTAGTTTGGATATAGCGGGTTGGATAATGGATGGATATTGGGGTTGTTTTCTGCTGTCAGGAGCAAGAGTAAACTTAAAAGAGGAAAATATACAAACTATGCAAGTTGAAGTATCATCTCTCAAGGTAAACTTGAAACAGTAATCTAATCAATAATTGAAGTCACATAGAATGTTTGTTTATCTTAAGACAGATGAGTGCTCAAGTTTGTCAATGCTTTTCAATGGGAGAATTTGAAATTTCATACATTTGCATAGCGTGCTTTATTTGAGATATCTCTGGGAAAATTTTCTTGAAGGTTTAGTTTGCCAAGTTTCCACAAAATCAGTGCACTGAGCGCTGAGTTGTATTATGCTGATAGACAGACAAACAGATGTGGTAATCGCAGTAGGTGCCTTTCACATAATATGTGAACGCAAATAAAAAGGTCTATCAGACAATACAGGAAACGTCTTCTGCTATGAAAATCCAACCAAGAATTCATCCAATTTCTTCATTACTTTGTTTTACACAATCAAGGTGAGCTGAAGCCTATCACTGCACCAAAGTGTGTGAAGTAAGAATTAGCTAATAAAAAAGTATTCTTATGAAAACATTGCTTTTTCTAAAAAAAAAAAATCATTTGCAGAAGCATGAAAGTTCCTTTGAAAGAAAATAAGGCAGCTACTACAATCATTCAGCATCATAAAATAAATATACCAGAATATTTCTGATATTTATTTAATCCAAATGAAATGCTGTGAAACCACGTTAAGAATGTACCAGGCAGTAAATAATGTGTGGAGATTTCAACTTTTACTGCTTTAAGGGAAGGAAATGATTAATTTTAAATCTGATTAGAAAAAAAAGCCCTGTAGTCCTATAGCTGAACTTCAAAAAGGCAGTGGAACAGATGTTCAGTTTAACCTGTGTTAAGGCACAAAGGTTTATCTACACTTTTATTTGGGCACTCATACAACAAAATGAACAAATTATTGCAATATGAACTAATACAATTCTCTTTTACTTTCTTATGCAATAGAACTAGGCTTAAACAGATTTGTCATAATTGGTTTTGTAAACAGACTGCTGCTACTGAAATCTGCCATATTTTCTGTTTTTGTATATGTACACGCAATCATATATGCACACATTCATTCACATGGCTTTTCTTTAAATAAATATAGATAGATAGATAGATAGATAGATAGATAGATAGATAGATAGATA
>JANRMT010062853.1:3765556-3777027 GCA_026402145.1 Polypterus bichir lapradei | reverse complement strand
CTCTCTCTCTATATATATATATATATATATATATGGAAATGGACAGACAGCATTGTGTTCCTTTAAAATAAACATTAAAAAAAAACATTTAAACTGATGTCATGTATTTTCTCAGAGAGTCATAAGGAATAAGGATGGACCAACCATATCACACTCCAAATTTTTTTGACAACAATCTTTTCAAACATATCTAGAGAAAAAAAAATGGTGTATTAAAATAAGTTATGTTTTGGCACATACCAATAGACTGCCATGTCCATTCAGCCATTTTGTGCCATCCTGGTTGTATGTCATGAGCCAAGGCTTTGTAACGACAGATTTAATGGCCTAGAAGATGTTTGATTTTAGCACATGTTGCAATTAATTTTATCAATGTTTGAATAATATTAATGGTTTGAGTCAAAAATCAATGTATCATACATATAACTCTTTCTCTTACACTGTTTTGGAATCTTCTTTGCTGTTGCAGGTATAACCAAATATGTCCCAATAAGCCTTAATCTGTTAGCAGCAGCTTGCTTACCTTTGTCTCCTCTTTGATAATATTTACATGGTTGTTTGAAATTAGTGATTGACAGTACTGAACTTCTCTAAACTCTATTCCACATAAATTTTCAAACCCTGATTAAACCAGAGACTGGTCAAAACTGTACTAAGAAACGTTTCTGTAGGAGAGCTGTGCAGTGTACATGATAAGTGAACTTTCTTTTTCAGTTAGCATTCTTCTAATAGTCTGAGAAATATACTGTGAATCCATGTGCACGAGGAGGTGGGACAGGGTGCTGGCCTTTGCGTGGGTTGGCAAAACTTGCATGGCAAGATTTGTTTTTCCACTTTTCATATGCTTTGAATGTTTTACATAGTTTAAAGCAACAAGTTATAGCAAGTCAGGCCAAGTATTGAGGTAAATATGTTATGAAAGCCCTAACACATCACTTCTTTCCACTGCTTTAAGGTTATCAAAGCTGAATAATCAAACAAACTAAAACCTCCCAGCAACTGGTAATGTCTGCAAGACTCCCAGTTACCTCCACAGTCTGGAAACTTTCAAATAACTCTTACTGTGTACAAATCACTCTGCAGGTTTTACTGCGGGCAAACCTCCCAACAAATGTCATAGCCTGGAAACTTTTCAGTTTAATGTATTCATATATCGTGCTCTTCTCAGAAGACTGATTGAGAGTATTGATAACAAATTAAAACAGCAACAGAAAATATAAAAGCATACATTTACAAACATATTAGCATACACATGCATTAATTTAAATAGGCAGTGACGGACAAATAAGGGTAAAGATATGTAGAAATTTATGTCAAATGTCCCCAAGGATGGAAGATAGGAAACATTCCAATAAGTCCAACTGGCTGGAAACCTTGAACTAAGTTTACTCAAATGGAAACTTCTCAGTAGATCTTGCCTTCAAGAAAAAAGCCGTAATGTGTATAAATCTCTCGTAACATTTGTTAGATAGATACTTCCAAATAGTGTCTAGGGCTTGTAAAACTTTCTATTACCCTTTCCCAACAAAAGTGTCCAGTTTTTACCAAGTATATAATTCTTTGTTACATCTTACTTTCTTAAATGTTAAACTATAAGTCGCGAACCGTTTTGATTCACATGTTGTCTGAATTTGGGTTGCGCAAGGTCATAATTCACAGTTGTATACAATGAGAAAAGATTGCGTATGGTTTTCAGAATGTGTTGCGATAGGCCACCACGCAATTTAAGGAAATGCCATTGCTCAGCTATGACCTGCGCCAAAGAGGACCCCTTCCACCCACTGGGATGATTGTTGGCAGCGATTCTCCATGGAGACTACACCATTGTGAACCCAGGATGGCTGTCTGAGGTGATTCTGGGTGTTGAAGACACAAAAAAGGCAAAATTGGGTCACAAGAAAAAGAGTTTAAGAACCACTGCTCTGGAGTACCACTAGCAAAATATATTGTCTAGGAACTTCCCAGTGTTTTCTTCCTAGTTCATTTCTACCAGGAAACACCCCCGACCTGAAATCATCCAGTATAACTTACCATCTGTGATTATCCCAGTAACAGTAAAAAGTATTCACTCCAGATTTGGGGCTGCATCTACTTTGTTAACTGACATATCACTGTACTGGAGGAATAACGTGTCTGTTTTCTAAACTGTTTGGAAGCTGATGACCTGAAAGAAGAACTCGGCTCCTGGCCTAACTTCAGCTTTATAAAGGCCCCACCATCCACCAGCTTATTCATCTCAAAACTGGATAGAAACAGTTCCATATTTCATTCCAAATCTTTATTGTGTAAGTATAGCTATTGACAGCAGTGCGTGTATGGACACGCTTCAATTGCTAAAAAATTACAAAAAATTTCAAAATTAATAGTGTTTTCCCATCTATAACCCTAAATCATCACCTTCTTCTTGTTTTGTTTTTATATTTTACTGATTTAAATATAGTCAGAGTTCATACATTACTAAATAAGTCCATGGGTTAATGTAGATGTATTATTAGATCGAGAAAATATGACCATTAAGCAATGAAAAAAGTAATAATTTCGTTTGATTTTTAAGCAACACATTTCTAAACAGTTAAATAGTGAAATGTAAAAACAAAATTGCCTTATGAATGTTGGTTTTGATTATATTAAACTTATATTCTTACTGTTATTAAAAGGTGACATCATCAGGCCATTTGGGCTTGTTTGTGAACACTGACATGCTGTTTGTGCCAATGATGTTTGTTGTTGGTCATGCTGCCAAAACTAGAAATAGGCAGGCAGGGAAGACAGCAATGTCATCAGTGGTCACAAAAAAAATGTCAAATTCCAAAGCAAAAACCTAAAATCAAAGTCACAGTAACATGTAAAATCTTAATTCCCTCAGCGGATTTTTATGATAGCTATACTTGGTGATTTTTGTGACAAGTCTAAAAGCAATTTTGATAGCATGCTCTCCGAAGATTGCAATGGGAGAACATTTCTAGCAACCACATGGTCATTGCTGTCTAAAACATACAAAATTGCAATATGGATCAAAACAAAAATGTCAACCAGAAAAATAAGCAAAAAAACGATCATATCAGCACTTCACAATTACCATTTAAGAGGTCAACAGTAGCATTAGCATCCAAGCTCTAGGATAGAACCTCTTAAAAAACTCTTCACATTCCCACAATATATTTAGAGTAAGGATATTTAGGTGTTCAGGGCTTTTGCTTTGCCTCTTTTTTAACATCAAATTTTGCCTCACGTATTGCGCTTTGACAATCCAGCTTTCTTACAACTAGGTTTCAACTGTTTCCTTTGGTTTAGTCTTCACTTCCCAATCCAGATCCTGTTCTGTCCATTCGGATGAGCATTTTTTCACCTTGCTCACAACAGAAAGTCCGTTGATCCATATGTCGTCACCCAAACATACTATTTTTACTGTGAAACATTTGATTTAGTCAATGTTTCAGTATTACAAAGATACCAAGCTTTTCAAACACTGTTCTGAATTTCTAAACTCTGATATAAAAGCTTATACATTGTAATTCATGTCCAATTTATATAAATGTAATGTTATAGAAAATGTAAAGAAATGCCCTTGCTGTAAATAGATGCATTCCTAAATACTGCTTAAAATTAGAAAAATTCATATGGTGCTGGAAAATTTAGCAAAGGAAACCAGAGAGCCCTGTTTTGTTCTGAAGACAATACATCTGTGAGCTAATTTGTTGGCTAGCACAGCGTTTGACTGCTAGATCCTTTAAGACACAGTTTGTAAAGAATGAAAGGTAATTGAAAAGAGTAAACACTACGGTGCTGAATAGCCATTTCCTTTTGCCTGATTCTTAAAATGGAACACGTCTAATTTGGTTGAATGATGGGTCTTTGACGGGGCAAAAACTAATGCCAGAAATCTACAGCACATAAATATGCAATTCAATTAGGAAGTACCCAAGTGATGCAATATTTGTTATTTAAGAGTAAATGATGAATTATTTGCATAACGGGTGGAAAGTTCACAGGAGATGGATCTTAAAATATCACCCCTATCAGATGACAAGAAACTGAACATTGCCCATAAAAATGTCCTTCAGAATACATCATATTTTCCAAATATTGTACCAAAGAAGTATTGTAGATTGCATTAGAAGCACAACCAAATGCTGAAGGTATACAGGCGTTTAGGATTAATACAGTTAAATAGTGCTTATAAAAACCTTTTTCTTATTATATATTTTATACTTGTTAGTCAACTTGTTTTATTAAATATAAAACTTTGGAAATAAGCCCAATGGTGAGTGCTCTTCTCTTTCATCTATAGGAGACCACATTTGACTGGTGGCTTCATTGCAGTAAATGATGTGATAATAAAAGTGACTTGACTATAAGGAGTTTCACATTCTTCCCATTTCAGCTTCTTCTCAGATTACACTAATTTTCTTCCAACATCCCAAACGTGATCATGTCAGGATACCTGATGACAATAAGTCATATGTACAGTATGTGCGCAAGTGTGACAGATCAGCACATTGTAAAACATCACGTCTTTCAAATCACAGATTGGACTTTGCAACTATAAACTTGAAATACTTGGGGGCAAAGTGCCTTGACTGCAGAACTGTGGAAACCGTACACAGTGCAGTTGTGTCTGCAGCAGTCTCTGCGGAGACCAGCAGGGGTGGCAGACAGGGGATGCAGTAAGCTGCACTAAAGGGGTTATCCGTAGTAATGTCTGAACAATAGAGAATACATCTCGATGAATTTTAAAATGTTGATTTATTTGCACCTTAAAGGCAGTGTGGGATTTTATGGATCCTCTTTTAATGGAGATTTATTTCATGACTTTTTTATTTTGAACATAAACTCTTTTGCACATTTGTGAATTTGCACTTTAATCTTTGTTGAAATCAATAAATGCCAGTATTGCAAGTTTGCACTCAAATCTTTCCTGTCTCCTCACTTGTTACTGGTCCATCTTTGGTTGGTAAACTACTAGATGCCCCTATAAAAGACAATGCCATGGCATCATACACTTATACACTTCATACACTTATACATACACCCAAACTCATCTACACCTGGGAAGTTCAGATTCTCCAAATGTGCACCATTATGAAAGGATATTGTGAAATACTAGCAATAAAAGTTATTTTTTTCTAGAAAACCACAATTTTAGGAGTGTAACTTTTAAAAAAAGGTACTGTATGCATGCTAGACTGCTGTAAATATAGTACTACATTTGTAAAAGAACGTGATAGCTAAGACATTGTTTGAGGAAAAATATCTAAATTAGATTTTGTTAATATGTGATATGGCTCTCAACTGGAAGAATCCTATCCCATCTCTATTATGTCAGTGGGTAACTGATGTTATATCCTATTTGAAATTGGAAAAAAAAATCTAATTCTCACTTAGAGGAGCAAAAGTGCAAAACTTTTTTTGAACCTGGCAGGATCTAATCAATAACATTTCAGAATAAGTGTTTAAATTGAGGAAATGGATTCTCTTCACTTATTTATTTTAATTATTTTTATGTATGTATGTATATATTTATTTACTTATTTCTCCTGTTATTAAAGCCTAGCTCTCTTTCTCATGGGTGAGGGTTGATTTGATTTGATGTGTGTTGACCCCATGGATATGATGTAATTAAAGTACACATCCATCCATCCATTTTCTAACCCGCTGAATCCGAACACAGGGGTCTGCTGGAGCCAATCCCAGCCAACACAGGGCAGGGTGCCAACCCACCGCAGGACACACACAAACACACCAGGACCAATTTAGAATCACCAATCCACCTAACCTGCATGTCTTTGGACTGTGGGAGGAAACCCACGCAGACACAGGGAGAATATGCAAACTCCACGCAGGGAGGACCCGGGAAGCAAACCCAGGCCTCCTAACTGCAAGGCAGCAGCGCTACCACTGCGCCACCGTGCCGCCCTAAAGTACACATGTTGCAAAGAATACTCAAAAATAATACATATATATTGCCTTTCTTCATTTCAATTGATTTATTTCAATTTAATTTAGGAAGTGGGATCCATCAGAAACATGGCTGAAATCAAATCAGTCAGGAAGGGTAGTCCATTACATAGACATGGCCACTTGAACACAGGGTACTGGAGCTATGAGGCAGCTGAACTAACCTCTGCATTATCACACCCATTTTATTTAATTTTTGTTGATGTATTGTGATAAGACAGCCCCCGTACACAGAGACACACGACACCAGGTGTCCAGAACATACATGTTTATTTTCTTCTGCGTTAACAGCACCTCACAATGTCCCTCCAGCCAAACTCGGTCCCTTCTTTCCTTCACTCTCCCAGTACTTCTGCCGCCTCTGCTCCTTTCCTCACAAGCTCCGTCTTCTTCCTCCCGACCCCGGCTCTTTTAATGGAGTGAGGTGGCCCCTTTTATTATGCCCCGGATATGCTCCAGATGCTTCACCATGATCTTCCGGCAGCAACTTGATGATGTGGCAGAAGTGCTGCAGTTCAGGGCTCCATAATCCCCTGGGTGCCCCCCGGCGGTGGCCATGGGCCCCAACAGGGTTGAGCTTCTAAGCTCTGATCCTGTGGCCCTGATGCAGACCAGGGCAGCTGCCTTCTTGTGGTCCAGGAGAGGTATTGTCCCTCTCCCGGTCCTTCTAGGCATCCCGGCAGGGCAGGATCCCCAGCCGTCCATCACAGTATTTATATTACAAAAATAATATTTTTGTCCCACCCAGTTTATGGTTGCAGGATGCCAGAGCATATCCTGGCAACACTTGGCACAAGGAAGGAAACAGCTGTGGCAGTCCACACATGCACTTACACTCACACTCACATAGGGTCATTTTGGATTCTCCAGAGAGGAAAACTGGAGTACCTGAAGGAAAATCCAAGCACTTTAATTTTAATGTTGACAATTATTTTGGCATAAAGTAAGTACACACTTGACAACATATGAAAACTGTATTGATGAAAATGGGCCACATTTATACCATACACCTCTACAATGACATTTTCTGTAGTGATTACATCGGGGAAAGAGCTCAAGTAAATAGTACATATTGTGGTTTCATGTGCCATTTTAAATTGATTAGGGAAACAGAGAAGAGCGAATGTGACAAGGCAGCAGAAAAATACTTAATTCACATTTCTGAACAGCTGTAAAATGGCCTTGAAAACTTAAAGAGTGGCAGGGACAAACAATTAAGATTATCTATGTGTGTGCATTTTGAGTGCGTATACGTATATTTATATATATATACAGTATATATATATATACACTATATACACTATATACTGTAAATTACGCACAAATATATTATATACATATGTATATGAAATGTATATAACTGGTTATTTTAACCATATGTAGCACTTGTATAGGGAACTTTTCTAACTGGTTATTGTAATAAAATAAAAATAAGGTCACACATTCACAAGCATTCTAATTCAAACTACCCACCATGAAATGTATGTATACATTATGCCACAGATTTCCATAACCGTATACTTCAATAATTAAACTTTTTCGGTTTTGAAGAGTTTCTCAAACTTTATAAATAGAGGTTTCATACTTTTGATCATTTCTTTTTAAATTTTAACAAAAACCTTCAAATTTAAAGAAAGTGACACATGTTATTCTTCGAGTCTTGAGAGAAAGAAGGTGCCGCAATAACGTTAAGTCCTTATAAATATTAATAGTGCCAGCGAAGGGTCAGGGAATGTGACCTCGAGCTGAAATTCGAACAAACCTTCTCCAAGAAGCTTACAATGCATCAGAGTTCAAAGCGATCCGAAGCCACATTCCAATGGGTTTGTAACAATTGTGCTTCTCTCCTCTTTACTGTAAAAGATGTTTCCCAGACTCTGCTTTAAGAATCTTCATTGATTATAAAGTGATGTTTTTGTTTGATGCTTTATTTTCACAAATAACAGCACAATGGTGATTGACAATTTGCTTTGCCAAACATATACAGATAATAAAGCAGCCTCATTATATCACTTTGCTATAGGATTCCCAGTATTGGTTTGGAAAAGCCTGCTTTCATAGGTGGCAATAAATTAAACAGGAGGCATTGATTTCACATGTTGGGTAAAGCTATATAAGCTATAATACAATTTGCTTCTTATGAGCAATTAGTTCAAGACTGTGTTGCCACAAATTGATTTACAAAAATATTTCTATCAAGTATGCAACATACATTCTATGTAACACGTATTTATCCCTATAGTCCCATATGACATACCGTACAGTGGTAATATCACAATGTTTGTACTGTTTCTCAAATATTTTAATTATATTAAGTAATAAATGTGGCAAATGTATAATTATTTATATATTTATTGTTTTAATTATTGCTACACCATTACAACTGCAAGGAAGCTTATAAATGTAATAAACCAAACTGTTTTTTATTCTATTCCGCACCTCATTCAAAGGATGTTATCCTTTTGATAAAAGCATTAGTGGACACATAGCAGTCCCAGGTTTTAGAGCAATGCATTGGTCAATAACAGCTCCTTGTGAGGTGTACATGGAAGGTTAGGAGAGGTGGAGACAGCCCCTTGCCTTCCATGGCATTAATATGGCTATTGCTAGCAGGGAGTTATGAGGCGGCGGGGGGGTTAATGGATCAGACGTTCAAATGTATCCTAACACTCCTTGGGACAAGAGGTGGTGGCAGTAGTGAAGTGACATTTAAATAGCCAACTTGAACACTTTAAAATGTATTAAAAATAGAGAGGATTTCATGGGAGGGTATAGCAAGTGAGAGGGAGAACAATGGCCTTTCGTGTCTTTTATCCTGAGACACCCATGAATTTCTGTCTTGCTGAAATTCCTTGCAAGTGGAAGGGCAAAGATCCTGAGAAAAGAGGGCTTGCATGAAATCACCTATATTCTTATATCTTATGCATACAAGCCACTGCACCAAACCCCCAAGGAACATGAAAGGGGTCTCAGGTTGGTTTATGGATCAATCTGACATATATTTACTGCTTTGACAAGCATGGTATGTGCAGCAGTTAAAATCATTAGAGTTAACCATTCAGACGCCCCCTGAAAACAAGAGGACATGCATCACACACCCGTGGCGGTAATCTAAAAGTAATATTCTCGTCTCCAAGATAATGCATGCAAGTTCTAAAAAGCAACACTTTTAACAGAAAAATAGTTGAGAGTAAATAAAAAGATATTAGGAGCTATCAAAAGATCACAAGCCCAGTAAGCACACTACAGCCATATTTTCTTTCTGCATATTCTCTGTGAGTTTAGTACTAATAGATCACCTGGTCACCCATTGACCCACTAAGTGAGTAAGTGTCACCTTAAATTGCTAATGCAGCCGTCTCGGAGTGGTGAGGTGTTAAAAGCCCAATTGTTCCAGCTGCTGAAAGCCATTACAAGTCAAGTCAAGTTGGGGAGCATGCACTGGTACAGTGTGTTGCCGCACCCACTACACAATGAAACAACTCGGGATCCCAGTTTGCAACCCCCCAGGCAGAGGCACAGTCCAGTCCCACCCTCCGGAAATGACCCTCTATCTGCTGGGAAATGCGCCACATGGCTGTAGTGCCATAACTGATGCTCCCCCCTCAGCTGGTTCACCACCTGTGCAATCTCAGTGAGATTGGATGGTTCACAGCTAATCAGAGGATCAGCCTCTAGAACCGTGGACCCAGAGATATCCAACGTTCCAGCTGGAGGATCAGCTGTGAACAACTGCTCAAAGTATCCAGCCCAGCGGGTCAGAACTGCAGTGTCATCCGTAAGGACCGTTCCATCAGCCGCCCTGACTGCGATTCTCAGAGAAATAGATTCAGATGTGCGTAATTTTTCGATTCCTCTGTAAGCAGGACATGGGACGCTAGACCACAGATGGTGTGTCACTTGCTCACAGATTCCTCTAACAAATGCCTCTTTTTTTTGCCCTCAGAGCCATTGTAGCCATCCTTCTCAGTTCCCTGTATAGACCAGAGTTGCCATTGAGTCATGCGCTGCGACTCCTCTCAATGCGAGATGAAACACCTCCTTCTGGGAACACCAGTAACACCAACACAACCCTCAGCAACCTTCAGGGTCTTGTCACGGAAGGTCTCCCACATCACATTAGGATCAGCAGTCGTATCCAAATCTGAAAGTTCCTCACACAAACTGTGTGCAAACTCATTAAAAACAGCCTGGGCTTAGAGTCTGGCCAAGTCCAGGCTCATTTTCCTAGTAGGTGGTAACCTACTGGACCTAAGCTGGATCCTAAGAGTAGTGACAACACATCTGTGGTCAGAATTCACAAACTGGGCACTTCTGTAGACCCTGCAGTTTTGCAAGAGCCTCCAGCGTCTGCCCACGAGGATGTGATCGATCTCTTCACCACACCACCAGTATTGGAGTACCAAGTCCAACGATGTGGTTCGGGGCATTGGAACCAGGATCCAGCGATTCGCAGCCCCTGACCTTTTGCAAAGTCAAGGAACATGGAGCCACTTTCACCATGGTCACCAGACCCATGGGGACCGAGACAATCCTCATAGCCAGCCCTGTCAATGCCAGTGGTTGCACTGAAGTCACCCATGACCAGAGGAGTGTCACCCTGTGAGCACCCATCAACCACCAAGCGAATCTGCAAATAAAATGTCTCCCTCACCGAGACATTACTATCCACAGATGGAGCATACACTGAGACAGCAAACAAGGCACCCAGGGAGTCCAATAATACGCTCATTGAAAGGAGTGACATTGGACACCATTGGAAGAAGCCAATCCGCTACAGTAACAGCTACTACCTAAGTATTACAGCCATCAGACCGACCAGACCAATAAAAGGTGTATCCATCTACAGAGATCTGGCCAATCCCCGCTGTGCGCAGCTCAGAGAGTTCCGCCACTGAAATGCAGAGTTTACGCAGCTCGTCCGACAGCAGAGGAAGATGATCATATTGCTGGAGAGACAAGACATTCCATGCACCCACCCGTAAGGGCCGCCACAAATTGGGACTCGAGTGCTGCTGTGCAGCGGGCAACGCCTCAGCACCACACCAGTTCCGATCCCCAACTGACCCGACCCTGTTGGCTCTCCAACAGTTTCAACTCTTCAGGGGATGGGGCTCCCGAGGGCTTTCCTCCATCCCCTTCATGATGTGAGCAGCCTATTTGGGCGGCTGAAGCAGAGCTACTTCCGCACAGAGCAAAAAGAAGTCCTTTCTTTAACGTCATGCCCAGGACAAGCCATTACATCCCCTTTATATGACTTCTGAACACTTTTATTGTCTTCTTAAGTAAGCAAATATGGCTTTTCTATAGTATATCTTAACACACATTAGAAATGAGTAAAAAACTTGAAACTTGGCATTAGCTTTAGTGGGAGTCATGATGCCTGACAAAATGCACAACACAGTACAAATATTTTAAATGCAAAATAAATGAAAAGTAAATCTTATCAAACTTTGCAACGTTATAATCTATCTATCTATCTATCTATCTATCTATCTATCTATCTATCTATC
>JANRMT010062853.1:3752907-3765546 GCA_026402145.1 Polypterus bichir lapradei | reverse complement strand
ATCTATCTATCTATCTATCTATCTATCTATCTATCTATCTATCTATCTATCTATCTATCTATCTATCTATTTTGTTATGAACACAATATAAGTTTGATTAACATTCTGCAAAATTTAAGCATAAAGTTATGGAAATAAAAGCTTTCAACTAACACAATTAAAGCATACATACTCTGAAAGTATCATAATATTTTGCAACTCCCTCAGTCAAATTTAGGGTTATGAGGGGCCAGAGCCAATACCAGCAGCTTTGGGTATAAAGCAGGAACCAAAGTAGGACGAAGCACCAGGCTACTGCTGGGCCCCTCTCTCACACACATGGCCTGTTTAAAATCATCAATTAGTGTCACACATTTGTCTTTTGGAATGTGGGAGAAAAACAGAGGACCAAGAAACCAATGCATATTAAGGGAAACATTGCAAACTTCCCATGGACACTGAATTCAAACTCAGGGTCATCAAGCCCAGTGCATCATCCTGCTATGTTCATCTAACATAATTTAATGACATACTTTATACAAAGGCATCTATTAGAACCTAACTAATGTGGACCGAAGATAGAGCCAAAAACTTAGTTATACACGGGGTATAACTCAAAGATACAAAACTACAGCACCAGACTTAAGGGATTTAACCATCTGTGTATTTTCTTAAATAACATTTCCTATTATGTATATATAAAAAAAGAAAATAGAAATTATGCTTTCTCATTTGGTAAACAGGTAGCATTTTTTAAAAGATGAGATACAGTGCTGCAGTGTTTACAACTGCTGCTTGACAGCCCAAGAGTTTGGGTTTTACTTGGCAGCCAGGGTAATGTCAGTGTGGAGATTGCATGTATTCCCATTGTGCCTTTGTCCTGGTTTGTTCTCACATTCTAAAGACATTGAGGTGTAGATTGGTCAGTAAGTATAAATTCAGCCCTGTGTGAATAAGTGTGTTTTGCATTGGTCTTATGCTTCTGGGATATGTTCCACTTCCCCATAGTTTTTAATTGGATGAAGTGGGTTCACTAAACAAATGGAGAGTGAGATAATAATATACATTACAATGTTAGAACAATTGTGACAAGAACAGGCCAATCAGCCCAACAAGCTTGTCCATTCTGTTCTTCTATATTGTCTAAAATAACATGAAATCAAAGGTCCCAAAAGTCTGACTCTTCACCACAGTACTTGGTCGTTTATTCCACGTGTCTACTGTTATTTGTGTGAAGAAAACATGGCCTCTTTATTGCTGTTGTGGGAATCCATTTAAAAAAAAGAGCATGGTGGGAATGGAGTCAGATAAAAGCCACACAATACACAGGAGTGTCGTCTAAATTTTATTAACTTACTGCAACTCTTTTTAATGTGACAATATAAAGTCTTCTTTATGGTGACTGTACTTCCAATCAATAGATGCTGTATGAGATATTATGGCTAACAAGCAGCAATATGCTAAAATTCCAAATTAAAAAAATATTCAGTAGAAACATTCAGTAATTACTACTTTCCAGCATGTTCAGTACTTTTCGTATGGTGCTCTGACAAACTTGCTGTGTGCAACTATTGCTTCTGTAGAAGAAGTATAAGAGAAGAAGATATTGTATGTACAGTATATAGTGCCTTTCTTACTACTCAAAGTGCCTTAAATGGAGAGAAGGGGAATCACATTAATCACCACCAATATGCTGCATCCACCTGGATGATATGACAACAGCCATTTTGTGGTGCTATTTTCACCATCCATTAGTTTTTAGGTGGTGAAGCGGTGAGAGAGATAGTTAGCCGATTAGAGGATGATTAGGAGATCAGAATGACTAGGCTGTAATTTGCAATTCAGCCAGGACTTCGGGAAACACCCTACTCTTTACAAAAGATGCCCAGGGACCTTTTATGAGCACAGACAGTCAGGATCTTGGTTTTACGTCTCTTCCAAAGGACTGTGCCATTTTTGCAGTACAGTGTCCCCATAACTGTGCTAGTGAATTGGGATCCCCGCACAGACCATAGGGTAAGCACCCTCCTGCTGGCCTCACCAAGACCTCTTCAAGCAGCAACTCAAGTATTTTCCTAGATGGTCCCCCATTCAAGTAATTGCTTAACTAGGTTGACATACTTTCAATATTTCCATTGCAGCAAAATTAAATGGCAAGTGACACCATGAATGTCCTCCCATTTCCTACTACAGTCCAAAAGGGTTCTTCCAGGATAGTTACTGATCCAAAGTGCCCCACTGCATATGTAAGTGTTTGTGCACCCACTTCTGGAAAAACATGGCACATGTCTTCCATCTATTGGTAATGTTTAATACAGCGGAAGATGAGCTTGATTCAAAAAGAGAATGCAGGAAGGAAGGATGGCTGGATGAATGCAAGACAGTACAAGAAAGTATTATGGTCAATACTGTCTTAACAGCATTATAGGCCCACGGGCAAAGCAGTGCATTGGGGCCCTTACCTACACAACCACTTAGCAAGACATAACATACAGGCCCCTATGCTCGTGGGGCCCCCGGGCAACTGCCCAGCATGCCCATGCGTTAAGAAGGCCTTGATTATGGTATTAGGAGAAATCCATTATCTTCTCTTTGTGATAATTTTTCATGGATTGGCTGTGCAGCTTTCCTCATGCACATGTGGAAACATGGTGTGTCTCTGGTCACTGTGTTAAAGTTTCATCCTCGATCAGTCAGATTCTCTTATTTTATTCTTGGAGTAAACCTGACCGTCCCAGGCTCTGGTTGCAACAAAGAAGATAACTGAGGAGTGACCCTGCTCTATATGAGCTGAAGATGTACCAGGAGCTGTAATCCATAGAAGGCTTTCTGCACAATGTTTTACCACAGCAGAATATTTGCAAATGAACTGAGAAGTTCAAAAATTGTTGGACAAGTGTTAAACACAAAGTAGGAGCAGGATGCTCGTCCATGTCCAATACTGACAACAACATTGAGCATGTTTGTACTGTGATTCTGATGAATCGATGGAGATTTTTGACTCCTGGTATACCTTCTGCCCATAAAACACAGATCAGTGTTCACTGATCTTCTTTGGTGCAAACAGAAAACAGAGTAGTTGTGTTTACTACTAGAAAACAACAAGAGAAACTGAATGATCAAGGCTGAAACTCTACTACTGTGAGCACAGATACACCATGTTTCTGTATGCGTGGGGAAAGCTGTAAAGCCAACCCAAACAAAATGACCACAAAGAGCAGATAATTATTGTCTTAATTGTAAAATGTATGAAAAGAGAGAAATAAATTGCCAGTTTTTGAATGGTGCAGAGCTAAGAAAATGAATAAGAGCAAAGATTCATGAAAGGACCTGCACCTTCTGTAAAAAAAATGTAAGTATTCCTTTAACATATTGTTATCTTTACAAGTTTCTCTCTATCTTTTTTAAGATGTTATCTTTATGTGTTTCCTCCTATCTATTAAATAAGTTCTAACTTCGAGGTAAAGTAGTTATTTCAAATAAGCAGGACAGAAGTTTCGAGATAAAGAAGACAGAAGTTTCAAGGTAAGGTAGTAATACTCACTGATCATGGCGCGAGTGTCAACATGTTGCATGAAGACTAGCACATGCAGGTAAGAATGTCCCTGTACATGTGACAATACTGACCCTGTGGACCTATGAAACCTGTGAAACTGCAATTTGCACATGAATTTTAAATGAAGTGATATAGCTTTACTTTGCAAGTTACTCAAATACATGATGATATGTTTTTGGGCTGCTTGTGGTGAGTGTCACAATACCAACTATCCAAAGTGTGTTTGTGTATGTCTCTGATTAAATAAGTTTGCCTCTCCTCATCCAGCTGCAAAGAATAATTATGTGTGACTGCAACAATGGAGGAAAGTGGGTACATAAAGAGTGAGATCATTGAGTTCTGGGAAGAGCAGCAGCAATTAATGAAAAATAAATTCATCTTATTCTCCCTCAAAACACTTTTCTCTTAGAATTTTACATGTTATTCTTTACATGATCAAGAAAAAGGCAGCTTATCTTAGTACCTGACATCTAAGGATTCTTTCAGATATCACATCAATGGAATGTTTAATACCCAATGATACAATACAGGGAATAATAAACACTCAAAATAAATTCTAAGACATTTTTAAAATTAACTCTTTGAGGGCTAAATATTTTTTCCAGTTTTCTGAAAAGCACAAATAGCAAACGGTTTCACACACGAATCAATATAAAATGTCTTTTGCTGCATGCCACTGCTGGGGTTGGCCCCGCTCGGCGACTCTGGCAGCAGCGGGGCAGCTCAATGACCAACATGAATATGCGGTGGGCCAGTTGCCTGGCTGTCTTCATGCAGCAGTAGGGGTCGCAGTGTGAAGCAATCTGGTTTGTAGCTCTTGTCATCGTAAGAGGTGGTCATCCCAGGTGAACGTTGGCGTAGGTGCATTAGCTACATGGACTTGTTCGGCACCATGCTCAGGTGACGCTGGCCTCTCAATTTTATTTTCGATCTCCAGATCACTTACATCAAAATCCGACAACTAGGAGTCTGACTTAGCAATATAATACACAAGACGTCGTCCACGGAGTATTTTGCTTTGTGCATTCGCTTTGGTCTCTCATCAGATATCGATGCCATGTGAGGGGTTGTTTGCTCTTCACTATTCACTCACTTGCAGGAAATCTTGGACAGATCAACGTAGCTAACTTTAAAGAGCATCGAACTAAAACCTAAAAGTTTTGTCCCAGTTTACAGCTCATTACCATCCTCTACCCCAGAATTTCGACAAAAGTCGACATCCGCCCTGAAAGAGTTAACATAATGAAGTTATCTTGTACTTTTCAATGCATAACAGAATCAATATACATATTTTCACACATGCGTGCCTTGGAGACAGCTTTAGGGCTTACCAACTTGTAATTCCACTCCAAACCACGAGTTGTCCCTGTCTTGTAACATTTCTCCTTTCATTCCCTCTGCAGATCTGGTGACTGACAGTTTAAGGACATATGACACTCCTTCAGGGCCTCTGGACCTGCCCCTTTCACCTCACTGCCTTCATAACCAGCTTCACTGCCCACCATCTTTCACCAGTCTAATGATAGACTTATGTCTGGAAAGACATTACGCATAATAGACATTATGTCAGGTTTATTATTTTGTTCTATAATATAAGGTGTTTTGACTGAGGTTGCTCCAACCCTTCATCTTTGTGTTTCGTTTACAATACATATACATATACATATTGTCACAGATGGCTGGGTGGGCGACCTGGCCGTGATGCCACGGAGGACCAGAGGAGGGCTTGTGCCTCCCCCAGACCACGTGGAGGCAACCCTGTAGGGGCTCGTAGTCGCCGCCAGGGGGTGCCCCAATGCCTTGGGAGCCCTGGACCTCAGCATTTCCGCCACACCCAGAAATGCTGGGGGGGGAAAGGATCGGGAACACCTGGAGTGCTTCCGGGTGCGCAGCCGGCACTTCCGCCACACTGGGGAGTGCTGGCAGAAGATTGTCGGGAGGCCCCTGGAGCACATCCGGGTGATTATAAAAGGGGCCACCTCCCTCCGTACGTTGGCTTGAGTCGGGAGTGGAGAAGGACGGAGCTTGGGAGGAGAGGCAAGGAGGTGGCCTGAAGAGAAAGTGGCATTGTTGTAAGGCCTGGACTTTTGGGGGGACTTTGGGGGTTTGTGCACTTGATTAGAATGTATAATAAACATGTTGTGGGTGACATAAACGTGTCCACCTGTCTGTGTCCGGGCCGGCTTCCACTATATATAAATATATACTAGCAAAATACCCGCGCTTCACAGCGGAGAAGTAGTGTGTTAAAGAAGCAATGAAAAATTAAAGGAAACATTTTGAAAATAACGTAACATGATTGTCAATGTAATTGTTTTGTCACTGTTATGCGTGTTGCTGTCATATATATATATATATACACACATTATATATACATTATATATATCTATATATATATCTATCTATCTATCTATATGTAATATTTATATATATATATATCTATATCTCTCTCTATATATATATACACATACATACTGTACATACATACACACACACACACATTATATATATATCTATACTAATAAACGGCAAAGCCCTCACTCACTCACTCACTCACTCACTCACTGACTGACTGACTGACTGACTGACTGACTCATCACTAATTCTCCAACTTCCCGTGTAGGTAGAAGGCTGAAATTTGGCAGGCTCATTCCTTACAGCTTCCTTACAAAAGTTGGGCAGGTTTCATTTCGAAATTCTACGCGTAATGGTCATAACTGGAAGTTGTTTTTCTCCATTTACTGTAATGGAGTTCAGCTGGAGGGGCGGAGTTTCGTATGACATAATCACGCCTCTCACGTAATCACGCATTACGTAGAAAGCCAGGAAGAGCTACAAAACGTGCTTTAGAAAACATGCATTATATAATTAAGAAGGCAGCGAAAAAATTAGAAGCGAGCGACTGACATATAAAACCATATTCAGCGGCTCATGTGAACTGACGCAGTGTGCAGACAAAAAGTAACAGTTCCAAAGAGTGCTGAACAAAAACCGAATTACACTGCTATGCTCAAATAGATAAACCATGCGCAGTGGCGCGATAGCAAAGCATTCGCCTGTAGCACCCACGTCCGGGGTTCGATTCCCGAGAGGGGATGCACTAAGTATGTACGCGCGCTTCTCGATTTATTTTAACCTCGCATCCCCTTAGTTTGAGACGTATGAAAATGCATGCGGTTAACGCAGAAAGACAGATCACCTATTCACCTATTGAAGCTTCATGAATAATGGATACTTTATTCGCGATCAATGATTGTTTTGGTAAAGCCATACTCAGTGTATTCATTAGATGAACGGTAAAAAAGTAAGAGCGAGGGGACGGTAACTTACTGAAGCACACAAGCAAAACCACAATAGCACGCGGGCTCGATGTACTGACTTGCGCGATCACATTCCAAAAAATATTTCTTTTCAAGTTCTATTTAGTCCATATGAGTCAAACTCAAAGCCCACGGACCACATCCGGCCCGGCGTGTAATTATATCCGGCCCGCGAGATCATTTTATATACTGTATTATTGTTATTAATGGCCCGGGTATATGAAGCGCTGGTAACACAATAAACTACAGATCCCATAATGCAGCGCTTCAGCTGCCTTGCCGAACACTTACCGCGTTAATCAAGTCTAGCTTGCAAGTTATTGCGAAGCTAGCCCACACGATGCTGAAGAGAAAAGTTGATTAGTATCTAGTATCTATATATATATCTATATATCTATATATATATACATATATATATATACACACACACACACATTATATCTATATCTATCTATATATATATATATAGCAAAATACCCGCGCTTCGCAGCGGCGAAGTACTGCCTTAAAAGTTTTATTAAGAAGAAAATTAAACCTTTTTAAAATGAGGGAAAATATACCAATAATTATTTGTTAAGGATCTCTTTGTATACCACATTGTGAGTTCGGCCCTCCGGTTGTAACATGACCAAGCTGTGCGCTGAGCTTACTCTTAAGCATGCAACGTACAGTTGGCCATGTGAACAGTAATCTTGTTTCAAATCTCACAGCTTGGATTGCTGCTGTCATAATCAGTTTGAGGTTCATGGTTTGTTTCAATTACGACAGTATTTGTAGGACTTGTGTTGAAGTGACATTCGGAATCTGTCAAGCGTTGTAAGTATACAACCAGTTTCATCGATAACTTCACATCCAGGTTTTGAGAGTTTAAACATTCATAAACATCAAAGTGTCCACTACTGAAATCGTCACCTGTGAATCTAAGATGTTTAAGAGGCATTGGCGGTTGTCCAAAGGTGTAAAATATTTGGCCATTTCGGTACACTTCAAAGCGACAACCGAACAATTCAGCGGCAGCCATCAACTCACATGCAGAACCATAGGTGAAGGGCTTAAGCATTTCACTCTTATAGTGCTCCTGTGTAGTATAATTATCTCCTGTACCATCAGCAGTCCACACCTTGAACCTGTCCCAGTCATTCAATACATAAGACACAATGTTTCTCCAGATATCAAGATTGAGTCTGATATGGCCGTGCAATATGTAACACAGAGAATGGAAAAGATAGGTGCCATCTCCGGGCATGGAAACCACTCAGTAAGTGACAGTTTTTTGATCGATGGTGATCACCTCAATAGACATGTTAATGCGGGTAAGGTTGGAATGATAAAGGAAATGGGTACCTGAACAATGTAAAGTAAGTCTAAAATACCTACACAATAACTATAATCGTAATAAATGAACAATAAAACAGCGGAGAAGCCGTGGATTAAATAAAAAGGCTGTAGTTATCAGTAGGGAGACGTGAATCCCGTGGCGAAGCAAGGAAGGAAATGAAGAGACTGGAGCGACGGACGGCCTTATATAGGCAGGCAGCCAACAACGTGGGAGGCGTTGGGATGGGGGACCCAACGCCGCCTCACACGGTGACTGAGCTGCAGGCTATGGACATATATATGTACGTAAGTAGGATTCAGTTAGCGTTGGGAACCCGCGTACCAAATTTCTTGAAGATGGGCCCATAAGTAACAAAGACTGTTGAAAAGTTCAATATGGCGGCTGACAGTGACGTCATACCACCGAAATAAGTACGTACATTGGTTTCGGTTAACGCAGGGAAGCCGCCTACCATATTTCGTGAAGATGGGGCCATAAATAAGAAAGTTCAACATGGCAGACGTTGTTGACTGTTATGCATAGAATTTCGAAATTAAACCTACTTAACTTTTGTAAGTAAGCCGTAAGGAATGAGCCTTCCAAATTTCAGCCTTCTACCTACACGGGAAGTTGGAGAATTAGTGACGTTGAAAAGTTCAATATGGCGGCTGACAGTGGCGTCATACCACTGAAATAAGTATGTACATTGGTTTCGGTTAGCGCAGGGAAGCCGCCTACCACATTTCGTGAAGATGGGGCCATGAATAAGAAAGTTCAACATGGCGGACGTTGTTGACCGTTATGACCGTTACGTGTAGAATTTCGAAATGAAACCTACTTAACTTTTGTAAGTAAGCTGTAAGGAATGAGCCTGCAAAATTTCAGTCTTCTACCTACACGGGAAGCTGGAGAATTAGTGACGTTTGGAAAATTAAATATGGCTGCCGACAGTGGCGTCATACCATCGAAATAAGTACGTACATCGGTTTCGGTTAGCGCAGGGAAGCCACCTACCAAATTTCGTGAAGATGAGGTCAGCCTTCTACCTACACGGGAAGTTGGAAAATTAGTTACGTTGGAAAGTTCAATATGACTGCCGACAGTGGCGTCATACAATCGAAATAAGTACGTACATCGGTTTCGGTTAGCGCAGGGAAGCCGCCTACCAAATTTCGTGAAGATGGGGCCATAAATAAGAAAGTTCAACATGGCAGATGTTGTCGACTGTTATCGACCGTTATGACCGTTACGCGTAGAATTTCGAAATGAAACCTGCTTAACTTTTGTTGTAAGCTGAAAGGAATAAGACTGCCAAATTTCAGCCTTCCACCTACAGGGGAAGTTGGAGAATTAGTGATGAGTCAGTGAGTGAGTCAGTCATACAGTGAGGGCTTTGCCTTTTATTAGTATAGATATATATATATATATATTTATATGCATACCATTTACAGTTTAAGTCTTTATGTGCATTGCAATAGGAGAAAAGGGAAATGTTAAATATAGACCACCGAGGCAAAAAATGCATGTACAATAAGTGCATAAAATATGCATCAGTTATGCTGTTGACATTTTAGGCATTCTTAGTTGTCTGAAAATTATTACAAAACCACCTTAAACTCCTCAGCTGTCACTCTCTCCGGTGTAACATCTGTTACGCTAAGAAGGACACTGTCAAGTATGGAGACATGCTGGCTATGTGTGGTGCTCTCTCGAGGATCATTTTTCACCAGATACTTTTCAAAACAATGACTACATTTCCCTTGAAGTTGTATATGAAATAATTTGCGACAGCTTTCTTTTATTGGTATTTCATTACCCTAATCAATTATAGACCAGCATGGTGGCTCAGGGATGTATGCTTATTCCTTGCAAATCTGCTCTGATTATTGTCTGTGTTGTATTTGAAAGAAGTACTTTATATATATACAGTGGTGTGAAAAACTATTTGCCCCCTTCCTGATTTCTTATTCTTTTGCATGTTTGTCACACAAAATGTTTCTGATCATCAAACACATTTAACCATTAGTCAAATATAACACAAGTAAACACAAAATGCAGAATGCAGAACACAGAATGTTTTTAAATGATGGTTTTTATTATTTAGGGAGAAAAAAAAATCCAAACCTACATGGCCCTGTGTGAAAAAGTAATTGCCCCCTGAACCTAATAACTGGTTGGGCCACCCTTAGCAGCAATAATTGCAATCAAGCGTTTGCGATAACTTGCAATGAGTCTTTTACAGTGCTCTGGAGGAATTTTGGCCCACTCATCTTTGCAGAATTGTTGTAATTCAGCTTTATTTGAGGGTTTTCTAGCATGAACCACCTTTTTAAGGTCATGCCATAGCATCTCAATTGGATTCAGGTCAGGACTTTGACTAGGCCCCTCCAAAGTCTTCATTTTGTTTTTCTTCAGCCATTCAAAGGTGGATTTGCTGGTGTGTTTTGGGTCATTGTCCTGTTGCAGCACCCAAGATCGCTTCAGCTTGAGTTGACGAACAGATGGCCGGACATTCTCCTTCAGGATGTTTTGGTAGACAGTAGAATTCATGGTTCCATCTATCACAGCAAGCCTTCCAGGTCCTGAAGCAGCAAAACAACCCCAGACCATCACACTACCACCACCATATTTTACTGTTGGTATGATGTTCTTTTTCTGAAATGCTGTGTTCCTTTTACGCCAGATGTAACGGGACATTTACCTTCCAAAAAGTTCAACTTTTGTCTCATCAGTCCACAAGGTATTTTCCCAAAAGTCTTGGCAATCATTGAGATGTTTCTTAGCAAAATTGAGACGAGCCCTAATGTTCTTTTTGCTTAACAGTGGTTTGCGTCTTGGAAATCTGCCATGCAGGCCGTTTTTGCCCAGTCTCTTTCTTATGGTGGAGTCGTGAACACTGACCTTAATTGAGGCAAGTGAGGCCTGCAGTTCTTTAGACGTTGTCCTGGGGTCTTTTGTGACCTCTCGGATGAGTCGTCTCTGCGCTCTTGGGGTAATTTTGGTCGGCCGGCCACTCCTGGGAAGGTTCACCACTGTTCCATGTTTTTGCCATTTGTGGATAATGGCTCTCACTGTGGTTCGCTTTAGAAATGGCTTTATAACCTTTACCAGACTGATAGATCTCAATTACTTCTGTTCTCATTTGTTCCTGAATTTCTTTGGATCTTGGCATGATGTCTAGCTTTTGATGTGCTTTTGGTCTACTTCTCTGTGTCAGGCAGCTCCTATTTAAGTGATTTCTTGATTGAAACAGGTGTGGCAGTAATCAGGCCTGGGGGTGGCTACGGAAATTGAACTCAGGTGTGATACACCACAGTTAGGTTATTTTATAACAAGGGGGCAATTACTTTTTCACACAGGGCCATCTAGGTTTGGATTTTTTTTCTCCCTAAATAATAAAAACCATCATTTAAAAACTGCATTTTGTGTTTACTTGTGTTATATTTGACTAATGGTTACATGTGTTTGATGATCAGAAACATTTTGTGTGACAAACATGCAAAAGAATAAGAAATCAGGAAGGGGGCAAATAGTTTTTCACACATATTGTGAGATATGGCCAGCTTGTCACCCCGGCCAATACCCCCAGGCTGCCAGATGGAGCCCTCCCTGCAGTATGGAGGTGCCCCGAAGACCAGCAGGGAATCATGGACACTGTAGTTTTTATCCTAGGCCCTGCTGGATACCTCAGGGGCTGCAAGAGGGTGCTGCAGGGAGGACCGAGGACTCATTTATGCCCTATGACCCGGAAGTTCATCATAGGAAGAGCGACGGGCTTCCGGGATGAAGAAAGGAATTCATACCTGACCCGGAAGGGATTGAGAGTCACATGGACTGGGGATGGAGAACACATCCGGGTCGGGAGATATAAAAGGACTGTGGGAGCTCCCAGACAGTGAGCTGAGCTGGGTGGAAGGATGGCAACGCGTCTGGGAGCTGGAGGATTGTTTATTGTGATTTATTATTGTGAGTTTATGAGTATTGTGGTGGAGAGTGTGCTTTGTGCACTGTGGCATAAAAACAAAGTCAGCATTTGGACTTTTACCTGGTGTCTGGAGTCGTGGACAGGGGTTCAAGGGAGCGAGAGCGCCCCCTATCGACCACAATATATATATATATATATATATATATATATATATATATATATATATATACTAGCAGAATACCCGCGCTTCGCAGCGGAGAAGTAGTGTGTTAAAGAAGGTATGAAAAAGAAAAGGAAAAATTTTAAAAATAACGTAACATGATTGTTAATGTAATTGTTTTGTCATTGATATGAGTGTTGTTCTCATATCTATATATATATCTGTGTATATATATAGCAAAATACCCGCGCTTCGCAGCGGAGAAGTAGTGTGTTAAAGAAGGAAAGAAAAAGAAAAGGAAACATTTTAAAAATAACGTAACATGATTGTCAATGTAATTGTTTTGTCACTGTTATGAGTGTTGCTGTCATATATATATAT
>JANRMT010062853.1:3731874-3745777 GCA_026402145.1 Polypterus bichir lapradei | reverse complement strand
TATTTTTTGGGGTTTAGATGGCTATAAATAGCAGGGTACCCCAAAAAGCTTGTCATCCTTTTTAAACTAGACATCAAGACGCATCAAACGGTACTTTGCATGTGGGGTTTTCCTTGTGTCAGCAAGTCAATAGGATCCAGAAAAACCTAAAGTGATTTCAAGCATTTTTGAGTAGTTCTTACAAACACAATATTTCATAAATCTGTTTGCTTTGTTTTCTGTGGGCGTGTATTAGAGAAGCCATTAAAATATATATATATATATATATATATATACTGTATGTTGTCATGCATGTGCTCCAGAGGGTCATCTTCCAAGTTTGCCTAAAGTAAGTAATAACACTCTGGGATGAGAGGGGGTACTGCTGCTGACAGTCTCGTCTTCTTCTTCACTCATAGCCTTGAGAGACCGCCCCTTGAGGGCACCAAGACAAAAGAAGCCCCGCCCCTTCTGGTCTGTAGTATATAAAAGGAGACCACTCCCGAAGGATGGCATCTCATTTTCGATGGTGACCAGGCTTCTGTGTTAACCCGAGCCAGAAACTACCTCTCTCTACAAACATCTGATTGAAAGGACTTGATATTGATAAAGAACACACTTTGAAGTGCTTGAACTTTGTTCCTTTTTTGCTTTTGTTGAAATTAAAATGGCACTCCAAGCAGCTTGTTTTTGTCCTGCATCCTTATTTCACCTCTCTGAAATGTACATACAGTGGTGCTTGAAAGTTTGTGAACCCTTTAGATTTTCTATATTTCTGCATAAGTATGACATCATCAGATTTTCACCCAAGTCCGAAAAGAAGATAAAGAGAAACCAGTTAAACAAATGAGACAAAAATATTATACTTGGTCATTTATTTATTAAGGAAAATGATTGAATATTACATATTTGTGAGTGGCAAAAGTATGTGAACCTTTGCTTTCAGTATCTGGTGTGACCCCCCTTTACAGCAATAACTGCAACTAAATGTTTTCGGTAACTTTTAATCATTCCTGCACAACAGCTTGGAGGAATTTTAGCCCATTCCTCCGTACAGAAAAGCTTCAACTCTGGGATGTTGGTGGGTTTCCTCACATTAACTGCTTGCTTCAGGTTCTTCCACAACATTTCTATTGGATTAAGGTCAGGACTTTGACTTGGCCTTTCTAAAACATTAACTTTATTCTTATTTAACCATTCTTTGGTAGAACGACTTGTGTGCTTAGGGTCGTTGTCTTGCTGCATGACCCACCTTCTCTTGAGATTTAGTTCATGGACAGATGACCTGACATTTTCCTTTAGAATTCTCTGATATAATTCAGAATTCATTGTTCCATCAATAAAGGCAAGCCGTCCTGGCCCAGATGCAGCAAAACAGTCCCAAACCATGATACTACCATCGCCATGTTTCACAGATGGTATAAGGTTCTTATGCTGGAATGCAGTGTTTTCCTTTCTTCAAACATGACACTTTCATTTAAACCAAAAAGTTCTATTTTGGTCTCATCCGTTCCCAAAACATTCTTCCAATAGCCTTCTGGGTTGTCCACGTGATCTTTAGCAAACTGCAGATGAGCAGCAATGTTTTTTTGGAGAGCAGTGGCTTTCTCCTTGCAACCCTGCCATGCACACCATTGTTGTTCAGTGTTTTCCTGATGGTGGACTCATGAACATGAACATTAGCCAATGTGAGAGAGGCCTTCAGTTGCTTAGAAGTTACCCTGGGGTCCTTTGTGACCTCACCGACTATTACACCCCTTGGTCTTGGAGTGATCTTAGTTGGACGACCACTCCTGGAAAGGGTAATAATGCTCTTGAATTTCGTCCATTTGTACACAATCTGTCTGACTGTGGACTGGTGGAGTCCAAACTCTTTAGAGATGGTTTTGTATCCTTTTCCAGCCTGATGAGCATCAACAACTCTTTTTCTGAGGTCCTCAGAAATCTCCTTTGATCGTGCCATGATACACTTCCACAAACATGTGTTGTGAAGAGCAGATTTTGATAGATCCCTGTTCTTTAAATAACACAGGGTGCCCACTCACACCTGATTGTCATCCCATTGATTGAAAACACCTGACTCGAATTTCACCTTCAAACTAACTGCTAATCCTAGAGGTTCACATACTTTTGCCACTCACAAATATGTAATATTCGATCATTTTCCTTAATAAATAAATGACCAAGTATAATATTTTTGTCTCATTTGTTTAACTGGTTTCTCTTTATCTACTTTTAGGACTTGAGTGAAAATCTGATTATGTTTTAGGTCATATTTATGCAGAAATATAGAAAATTCTAAAGGGTTCACAAACTTTCAAGCACCACTGTAAATATATTATGGATATTCAAGAAAATGAAACAATATTTAAAACAGATATTTTTATGTGTGTGTATACAGAGTATATTTTGAAGTTTTATCATTTTTTGTAGTATTATGTGAAAAAATACAAAAGTAGCATATAATATAAATTAACACAAAAACACTTAATGATAAGTTTATTTAATTAAATTCATAAACTGAGTAATAAAACTACATATATACTTGTGTTGTTTAGTATATAGTAACATCCAGTCATCAATCTATTTTCTGAGCTATTTACTGTACCTATTGGGAGGGTCATGGGGAGCAGGAGCTTATCCTGTTCACTGAGTCTGGGGCCCTCCCTTGACAGTGTCATGACTTGTCAGCTCTTTGAAGATGATTTCTGTACTGTGTTGTTATTTATTTATTTAGGTATTTATTTTTAATTGGCCATATGCCACTGTTTGCAGTGAACCAGGACAGTCAGCATATCATTACATCACATGGCTGGAAGCATGGTCAGGTCATCAGCTCTTTTGATCGTTTTAGGAGAAGCCAGACTGTGTCTGTTTGACTTTCAGTTTTCAGTTATTACTAAATACTTTTTTGTATTTGTGCCTGTCCTTTTTCACATTATTTCTGTTTAATTTTAAGTATGCTTTGTTGTTTAGGCTTCACTCCTTCTGTAATTTGTTTAAGGCTGCTGCCTTTTCACTTTTCTTTTCTGCATACTTACACTCTTAAAACTAAAGGTGCCATAGTGGATTATACAGAGCGATGCCATAGGGGAGCCATTTTTGGTTCCCAATAGACCCATTCACGTATAAGTTCCAAAAAGATCCTTTATTTATCTAGATCCATAGCCTGCTCCTTACATTAAATAACCAATGACTAGATGGTAACTGATTTGTGAACTACCAATGGGTCATGATTTTCTTGCTGCATAGAATAACACAGGCTAAGTGTTGGTTTTCTTAATTTGTTGGTGTCTTACTCAGTAACCAACCATACAGTTTCCAGCCTTTTTTCGACATACAGTAGTAGAAAGTTTTCAAAGACCAAAAAACTAACTTCATATTCAAAGAACCCTTCCCAGAATGAATTGATACTTTTCAAACAAAGGCTCAGTCAAGACCCACACAATCCAGTAAAGAACCATAAAGTTTCACTAAAGTTTCAGTATTTTTAAGAGAGTAGGCTATAATTAAATAGAAAGGAACCCATGCTAACTGTATTAGAGCTGAGGATGAGGCCATCTTTGTGAGCTCAGTTCTGCCAATAACTTCCTATTTTTACCTAGTTTTTGGTCTGTTAAGCTTCTGCCCCATGAGACCTTCCTCCATATTTTTTACTTTCTTGTTGCTGACTAAAATGAGACAACTCACAGGTATGTTTATTAATATTTTTATTTTTTGGTTTCATGCCAGCTGGTTGTAACAGACAGGATACCAGTCCTCTATGTTAAACTTACATAAAAAGATATACACCCAGTCACCAATTACTCTACACATCTTTGAGATGGGGGTGGAATACCTGAGCACCCCTAAGACCATCCAGGCAGACCTAGAAAAAACATACAAACTCCACAAAGGCCACAAAAGATCCTAACTCAATTATAACTGCAGTATTGGAGGGCACACTCGTTCTTGGGTAACATAATGCGTTCATAGAGAACATTGGGCTCTCATTTTAAGATATATAGCCACAGTACTTATTCAGAATTGTTTGCAATTGTTTGACGGTAATTACAGGGAACAGAAGACGATGAAAGTTGTTATAGAAGGTGGTTCAACCATGACACACATAAGTATATGAAAAAGTAAAGAAGCAGCATTAAGATATTTAATGATCATGAGAGCAACTAAAACAGTGTTGGTTTGAATTTCGCACATAAAATGGATGAAATAGATGACAGAACACTTTCTCCTTCATTGAAAGTGAGTGCCAGGATTTCACAAATAATATTTCCTTTTAGTTTTTTACATTTATTTATTTGTTATTTTCACTACTTACCTTGGCGATTTCACTATACTGCCACTGTGTCCATGTATTTTTTCATGCGCATTGCCCTTTTTGTCTTTTTATTTTTTGGGGCACTGCCATTTTTTGTGTAGTTGCTTTCACTTATGAGCTTTGGGATGAAATTCAATGGCAGATACGAGATAAGAGAGACATAAGATATGATGGGGTGTGTAAAACATTTGCGATTTGACCCATCACATTGTGGCAGCCTCTTTATAAAAGCTAACCACATGTATTAAATAGCACCTGAACTTTATAGAAATGAAAAATAAAGATTTCACTAAATGAAAGACTTTAGGGCAGTTCACTTATGAGAATTTAGGATTTGTTTTTACTTTAAATTTAGCATAACCTGTTTGACTTGAAGATCAGTGTTTTGGCAACATTTGACTGCTGTTATTTAAATGTTCCCTAAAATTAACTTACTTTTATTAAAGAATCATCACTTGTCAATTGGAACGGCTCTGATACTAAGAGTGAAAATAAAATTAGCAACCACCATAAACACAAAATCCTGACTTACTAGTCAAGGTTTGTCTTGCATTTTTGTTCCACATTCTCCTTTACTTTCTACCCATATGTTTTTTTTTTAAACTTACAGATGTAGAGCACTCACTCTCCAGCCCACCATGACAAGGAAAAAATGACTATATGCTTGTTAGCTTAATAATAATAAAATGAAGAAATACATCAAGAATGAAAACAGACTGTATGGCATCTACAAGAGTGTTCAAAGAATGGGAATAGAAGCTGTTTGGAGGAGTAAAGTGGGAATCATTAAT
This sequence comes from Polypterus bichir lapradei, assembly GCA_026402145.1. Classification (NCBI taxonomy): domain Eukaryota; kingdom Metazoa; phylum Chordata; class Cladistia; order Polypteriformes; family Polypteridae; genus Polypterus; species Polypterus bichir. The sequence continues at coordinate 3,740,689 of JANRMT010062853.1, read as the reverse complement.
CTTATTTTAATTTTATTTGATAACTATGGTACACTTGGCTATCTTCTGAATTCAGACAAGTTTATTTGACTGTACACCAGTTGTTATTTAAATGGAAGGAATAATCAATGTCAATAATCATTGCGTTCTGACACAGTTTAACAACTGGCATGGCAAGCCCAGCAGTCCTTTCCATACTGGCTTCTGTTTTCACATTTATGCTGGTGCCCGATAGTTTCTTTTTATCCATCCATCCATTATCCAACCCACTATATCCTAACTACAGGGTCACGGCGGTCTCCTGGAGCCAATCCCAGCCAACACAGGGTGCAAGGCAGGAACAGTTTCTTTTTAATTTGTATAAAATGCTTCACCTCAGTACACAATTTCCTGCAACAAGCTAATGATCGTGACTTGAAAAATACCAATCTTATTTTTTTAATCAATTTAGGGATCAACATCTTAGCTTGTGAATTTCTGACTTTGAGTTTGGTTGGCATTAGAATTTCAGTTTCACTTGAAATGATCTTTTCACTCCAGATCTTTGCCTGTTCCTAACCGTGGTGCATTTCTTACCTCCTGTGCTGAACATTATGGGAGTGAAATTTGGGACCCTGAATTTCCTAATAAAACTTTCTTCAATTTGTATGCGTAGCGGTACTGTCACATTGGAGTAGCATCTATAGGAACCAGCGCAACTCTAGTGTTATGATCTATTTCTGATTGTTAGTGATTTACTGTATTTCTTAATCTAGCTGTGTTAACCATCTGTAAGATGGGTTGAAATCTAAATAATCAAAGTAGATCTCATCGTAAACATTTGCTGAGCACAATACAATGCATACGTCTCTGTTAGATCAACATTTGGTATGGGAGTCGTAAAAGTAGTGTTCACGTTTGTGATGTACTGTCTGTTGGAAAGATAAATGCAATGAAATGTATTGTTAAAATGTTTGTGATGCACCATCTTTTGGAATGACAGAGACATAGAGACATTTTGGAATGACAGATAGACACAGAGACACTTATCCTTTTATTAAGGTAGATACTATCAAGATATTTGGTGTCTATATGAGGCATATTGCAGTGGCTTTTTAAATTAGAACTTCTATACAATGTTGTAGATATTTTTGTGCCACTTCTGCCAGTTTTGTTTCTGAACATGTGACACCACCTTGGAGGCACGTGTGTGTGATGTCCTCAAAATGATAAGATGAAAAGTCACCCCTGACATCCTGTCACTATTCGAGATTGAGGATACCAGCCCTAAAACTCTCCTAATTGCGATTCTTAAAGTTTATTTTTCTGGCTCAAGATTCTAAGCTATGTTTCTTTGACTCTGATTTTTGTCTTTTGATTACGTTTTGACGCCAGTATTTTGTCTTTCCTAGTTATGACCCCTGCCTGATTTCTGAGTACATGTCATCTTCCTGTACTCTCTCGTGCTAGATTATTCCTCCTAGAACAACAGGTAGTACTTGATAAGATCATCAAATTCATGATAGAAAACAACAGGAAAAAATAATCTTATATAGAAGTAGATCCTGACAACTTGCGTGACTCTCCTTTGAGTATCTTTACTTTTTTCTTAGTTTGATGATTCTTAGTCAGGCAGCAACAGGAGGCTAGCAAGTAGAATGTACGCAAACACTTTCATAGCCTTTATTTTGTATTTTCTGACCACACACTTTCTGACCACACCAATATGTATCTCCTCCAAACTACTTCCTTCTGCTCAGCACCTCACATTGTAACTTGCCTACTGAATGTGTGTGAGTCTGCACAAAAAAAGACTTCATTTCTCTGTAGGCATACTGTATACATTCCATACAATCAAGTCAAACTTAGCAAAACTAAAGTTTGCATACTGTATAAGCAATTCATATCCCAGTGCTGAAGAAAGTAATTTAGCTGTTGACACTTCATAGGTTAAAAATACGAAGCTGAGAAAAGAAACCTAATAGCCTATCAGTGAATCTAATTAACTGTTTTGTTTGAAGCATCTTGGCAAAGATCATTTTAAAAGATAGCAGAAAAAAGTGCCAAGTACAAAGACAGCACAGTTCATACATTTACAGTCCCCTAATAATAACACCAAGCAGGGTTAATAGAATAATTTCAGTAGTTCTGAAAAAGGTTAGATCCGCACCTCCTCTTTTTTTATAAGCACATTCTTGGCTAGTAAACAGTGTGAGTCCTCTGACTCAACTGGTAAAAGGTAGTAACAGTTTCTTTTACTGAGATATTAAGAAAATTAATGTGTGCTCTCTGAAGACAAGCCTGTTAAAAACCCTGAATTTGCTCTAAAAGAGGAAAAGTGAGAGTCGCAGAACTCTATAAAAAACACAAGACCTGTATGGAGACTGAATTGGAACAGACCATCACAAAACTAAATATTAGTCATGCATATCAGCAGCTCACTACTGAGGATGGCTCCAGACAATATATTTCAATAAAGACACATAGGGGGTTGTTTCAGTATAATAGACTGCTATTCGAAGTTGATTCAGCTTCTTCCATTTTTCAAAGAACTGTGGACAGTTTGGCGGCAGGTAGTTCCCATGCTGCGGCTTATCTAGATGACATTCTAGTGACAGGAACGTCAAAGGAATACTAACGCAGGAATCTGGGAGAGGTCCTGTGGTGCTTGTCAAATTGCGGCATAGCCTGGCCGCCGTCCTGTCACCTCTGCCTGTTCTTCATGCAAGTGTGCAGGACAAATGTCTTTGGAAAAAAAGACTTCAGTAAAGCAAAGCAGTTAAAGAAAGATTTCTTTTATCATATGGGGATTACGTTGAATGATCCAGTCCACTGCTTGTGAAGTCTCGCTCTGAGCAAAAGAATCTACAGCTCTATCTTTGACTTTTCTACCTTTTGTTACATATGACTTTGCTGTACGGTTTTTACTTCTTCCACGCTTCCCTGTTTAATTCACATTGGTTTTATAAAGTATCTGGGATATAAAGGATGATAAACGAAACAATGTATCTTTCATTCAAGAGAGCAGCAGAAAGGCAAACATTCAGAGCCTTGCGAAAGTATTTAGATCTTTAAAAGTTTGGCAATGTTGCTCACTTACAAATTAGACAATCACATTTAGTTTCAATTTTAAATTTTATTGTAAATCCAGGCACTCATGAAGATAGTCTATTTATTTGTCAGTAGATATCTTAAAGCCAAAGACTTGTAGCTTGCATAAGTATAGAGAATGCAGAGTCCTGGTCCAATTTAATTTCCATAAAATGTGATTGGCTTGCACCACTGAAACTGCTGTCACAATTTATGTGAACAAACTATAATGTATTTAGAAATTTTTGCTCAAAAATATATTTGAAGGAAATAAATGAAAATGAGAACTAAAGAACAACTTCCTAATGAAGTTGTATAAATTAGGAAAACAAAATTAAATTATTTCAAAGTGCTTGAATCTCCAATGGGCACTTTGGGCTTGGTAATCAACAAATGGACAGTGCATCACACTACCCAGAAATGGTCATTAGACAAGACTCATCATAGAAATGAGATGTACGCTTCTAGGGAAACCATTAAGGACCATTGGATCCCTTAAAAGACCTTCACGGGTCATGTGTCAGAAGCCATGTACGTGAGGATGGGAAGAAAGAAACTGGTGCTCAAAAAGAATAGTTTTGACTGAGTTTATCAGTCAAGTAGTCATGTTTGTGGAAAGGTCTTGTGGTCTCATGAAATTAACATTGAGCTTTTTGGCCAAATTCCATTCCCCAAATAACCTTATCCTTACGATAAAGTAAGCTGCAGGAAGAATCAAGCACTGAAAAATAGTCAAGGGTGTTATTTTACTATACTAATTAAATGCCTTTTGCTATTAAGAAAAACTGACAAAAAAGGTATTTTTCTAAGAAAAACCTAATTGAGTTACATCATTGTGCATGAAAAGAAAATTCTGTTTGCACACCAGGGTTAGGCTTAGGGTTAGGGTTAGTTGAGACTACATTTAAGAAGATAGAACTTGCATAATTTGTTGTTTCAGTTTCTGTTTGGACTTCATAGTTGTGAGACATTATCATTGAGACATATTCATATGGTTATGGTTCTGCATGTAAATTATCCATCCATTTTCCAACCCGTTGAATCCGAACACAGGGTCACGGGGGTCTGCTGGAGCCAACCCCAGCCAACACAGGGCACAAGGCAGGAACCAATCCCGGGCAGGGTGCCAACCCACCGCAGGACACACACAAACACACCCACACACCAAGCACACACTAGGGCCAATTTAGAATTGCTAATCCACCTAACCTGCATGTCTTTGGACTGTGGGAGGAAACCGGAGCACCCTGGAGGAAACCCACGCAGACACGGGGAGAACATACAGGAGACCTGGGAAGCGAACCCGGGTCTCCTAACTGCGAGGCAGCAGCGCTACCACTGTGCCACCGTGCTGCCCACATGTAAATTATTTTTGTGAAAAATAAATGCTATCTAAAATATGGCTAATAGGAAAAACATTAGCTTAAGGTGACGTCACACTGACTTTTCATTCTCATATTAGACAGCCAACAATTCTATATGTACATCTGCTATCCATAGATACAGGCATATTTGGTGCTGTAGCCTTGAAGACAATTTACAACATCACTCGTAGATGGTGTCCATCTATAGAGATTACCTGCTACATGTTAACTCGTATTTAGTAGTCAACTTGTTAAGGAAGCTTCTCAAAAGCAGGAACTTTGCAGCTTGCAAGATTTTAAGGGATGATGGATGAAGTTACAGACTTAGAAAATGATCCAAGGAACCTTATTTCAATTAACTAAAAATTAACCTTGGAACAGTGGTCCTAAGTACAGTATAAAGACAAGGCAACATTCGAGTGTCAGAAAAATGAAAAGGTAAATGTCCTGTAGTGGCCCCGTCAAAATCCTTCTATTGACACCATCTGTTCTTGGTGTAATTAGCATTGATTTTTGCATTTTTTTAATTACTGTTAAATTATTAGTAGTATGGAATTTTTAGTTAATATATAATCTTTCACAATTTATTACAAGTATTTACATATAAAGCTATAACAGAATGAATTACTGCACACAAGAAAAGGATTGAATGTAACAAAATGTTAAAGCTGATAGCACAAGAGATTTCTGCTTCATCTTACAGAAGCTACCAAAGTAATTTTCCAAGGTTAGAATGGGATAGGTGAGTAACAAACACCCCTCCAGAAAGGGGTGATAAACTGAATGGAAAGTCTATACACCGCTGCTATGAAGCAGTGCTAACATCAACAGGACAATCTTCAAAACACCCCTCCTAACGCAGTGGTGCTCAGAGTAATTGGAGAATCAACATGAGTCAGAAATTACTGGTGGTGTTAGTTGATTGGAGGAGATAATAAAGTTCTCCATATTAAGAGTCAGATGACTTGATGTTTAGATGAGGTAATGGTAATTAGAAAAAGTATAAATGCAGATAAATTGTTTAATTGTTTGCCCACTTCATATTCTGCATTCTCATCTGGGTTCTGTGACTGCCTTCTTTGAAAATGGAAGACAGTTTTTTCCATGACATTAGAAATTAATTTTATCATTGTTTTGTTCAGTTCTGGTTATTGGGTGTCATGTGTTTGAACTAAGAACATCAGAAATTTGACAAACCAGAGGAGACTATTCAGCCAATCAGGCTCATTTGCTTAGCTAATCTGTAAGGTAAACAAAATCTAAAATCAGATACTTTTTACAGGTTATCAAGATTTCTGCTTCAACTATATGACTCAGTAGTTTGTTCTAGAGTCCCAAAATTTCAGATTTAAATGCATTTCCTCTTTATTTCCATTGGTTTCCTCTAATACATTATTCACCATTTAGAATTTGGAAGACCTCGATTAGGTCCCCCAGCAGTTTCCTCTGCTTGTGATTAAACAGGTATAACTGTCACAGTAGAATATGTCCTTTATTCCTGAGATGTACCTGTGCTCTGCACAGCTTCAAGAGCTGCTATGTCTTTTTTGTCATGCGTGGATAAAAATTGGACACAATATTTTAAATGACGTCTCACTAGTGAACTGTACAGTATAAGCATGTCATCCGTCCATTTAAATTCAGTACATTTTGCAATATAATGTGCGAGGAACAGGCCAGACACAAACAGGCAGACATCATTTTGCCACCCAACACACGTTTATTTGCAGTGTTTACAAGAATGGTGAACACACAACCCAGTGCCACAGCACCAATCACTCCTCAAGTCCAGCCCTCTTCCAAATGCTTTTCTTCAGTTCTGCCTCCACTCCTCTCCTCCTGAGCTCTGTCTTTCTCCTCTCCAGCCATCGAATGGTGGTAGGCGGTCCCTTATATACACACCCGGATGTGCTCCAGGTGCTTCCCGACACTCTTCCGCCACCACTCCGGGTGTTCCTGGTCCTCTTCCCCCCAGCACTTCCGGGTGTGGCGGAAGTGCTGAGATCCAGGGCTCCAAAGGCACCGGGGCGCCCCCTGGCGGTGACCACGGGCCCCTGCAGGGTTGAGCTTTATAGCTCTGTACCCATGGCCCCCAAAGCAACCAGGGCGGTCGCCCTCTTGTGGTCTGGAGGAGGCGCAAGCCCTCCTCTGGTCCTCCTGGGCATCCCGGCTGGGTACCACCCCCAGCCGCTCGCCACAAATGAAACATCTTATTTGCCTTTGTAATTGCTGCTACTCATTATTTAGGTAAGGAGAATGTTGTGTCAACATATATTGCTGATTACTGTAGCAATGTTTCCCATGTTCTATTTAAAATCAATGTTCCTTTTGCCCAAATGTTGCACTTGACACTTTTCTATGTTAAATTGCATTTTTCATGTGTTTGTTTGGTTCTTTAGATTGCCTTTTTTAATTATATTTGCTTGGTATCCCTCCAGTTTTAGTATCATCTGTCTGATGAGGTCACTGTTCGGAAACATCCATCAGTTGGCCAGTGTGCATCCAAATTAGGAAACTGTAAACTTTGATCAAAAAAAGAGTAACTTAATGAGAGATATTATTGTTAAACATTACAATAAAGTGTTTCAGGAAGCAGTTATTGGACAACTCAAGGGAATGGCAGTTTTGCCTCATCCCACAAATTCTGACAATTGAATATTGCATGCTTTTTCCTGACTATGATTCTGCCTAGCATTATTAAATAATCTGTCACTCACTATTCACATCCATATAACATCATTGTTATATGGACACATCTGAACAGCTGCAACAATTGCAAACTGGATCTGTTCAGGAACTTGCAGCCATTCTGTTAACAGATATATTTATTTCATTTAGGCAATTAAAACCATTTTCCTCTTCAGGCATAACTGTATAGAAGAGGATATAGTATTAGAGACCCAGATTCAAAGTCATATTCATGAGACAGACGGCACTCTACTCAGTCCTGAACTTTCCTAGGCTGATCTGCTGTTTTGCAGCTGCGACAAATAGCTCTTCAGAGTGTGATATGACATTTGCTGTAAAGATGTCAATAAGGCTGATGATGTTTCATTTAACTCACATCACACCTCATATAGAAACAAAAAATCTAACTTAAATATATTTCAAAATTTGGAATATGTACAGTATCTAGACAATTTGATTGTTCAAGTTAGTTGCTTTGAAATAAGGACCTTACACTTAGAACTTTTTACTCTTTGAGGGCTGAATATTTTTTCCAAAAATCACAGTTTTCTGAAAAGCACACAAAGCAATTTGTTTAACATGTAAATTAACATAAAACATCTGTTGCTGCATGCTGTGGCTGCCAGTTTGCCACCTCCTGAGGTTCCGGCCACTCGTGGGCAGCATAACGGTTGGCAGGAATATCTGGCAGGCTGGCTACCGGGTTGTCTTTTTGTGGCGGGAGGTGGAGGCAGCAGCGGCAGTCAATGAAGTCTGGTTTGTACCTTTTGTCATTGTAAGTGTCTGGTTCATATTCAGGGAGGGGATGTAGAGGTCGTGCACTCCTACAAGTACTTGGGGATCCACTTCAATGACACGTTCGACTGGTCTCAGAACACAGTGGGACTTTGTAAGAAAAAAAAATGATCAACAAGGTCCTATGGTTGAGCTTGCAAGGGCTTGCTTCACTCCCCTGATGTTATGTGAAATATTTGCCTGCCTATGCAATCTAGAAACTGATAAGCACAAAATATTGCAGTGCTAGAAAAAAATCAAAAGAGCACAAAATTGGTCAAAAAGTATAGGAAAATGGAAAAAAAAACTTTCAAAATGGTGGAGTCAGACATTTCTAACAATAATCAAAAGATTATTGTAATCTTGAGGTTTTTTTTTCTCAAGAGACTGTATTCCTTTAACGTGGGAAGTGACATTCTGCACATCTTCTACAACTCCCTGATGGCCAGTGTGATTTTCTATGCTGTGGTGTGCTATGTTTGCAACACCACTTCAATAGAAGCTTATTAAAAAGGCAGGCTCAGTTATGGGGCACACTCTGGACTCCCTGGAGGCAAAAGCAAAGGAATAAATTAAAACAAAACTGAGGACCATTATGAACAATGCTGCACATCCTCTCTCTGACACACCAACACTAAAGACTTTCAAACAATAAATCATTCAACAGAAGTGAGTCAAGAAACACTACTGGGGCTCCTTTATACCAATAGAGATAAGTTTTCTTTTTTTTTTTTTAATATACTTGGTTTTTAGTCATTGTGTTGTGTGTTCAGACCATTGTGTGTGTTTATTTATTTAAATAGCTTCTGTAAAAAGCTAAATTTCCCCCAGGGATGAATAAAGTTTCATCTATCTATCTATCTATCATCTATCTATCTATCTATCTATCTATCTATCTATCTATCTATCTATCTATCTATCTATCTATCTATCTATCTATC
>JANRMT010062853.1:3687517-3727091 GCA_026402145.1 Polypterus bichir lapradei | reverse complement strand
CTCACTGTCCCTCTCTATCACTCTCTCTAACATTACTTACTGTATACTGAGTCACCACTTTATTAGGTTAACCTCCTTGTTAACTCAAATTGCCTGCCCATCCACACAACTAATTGAGACATAGCCAAGAATTTTAGTTGTTTTTGACCAAACATTAGATTATGTAAGGCAATTGACCTAAGTGACTTTGACCGTGGTCTGATCTTTTCCATTACAGCCGTTGCCCTCCTGGCATTTTCATGTAAAACTGTCAAGATTGCTTACAGATAATGGCATGATAAACCATAAACATCCAGGCTGAGGCCTCACACATTCAAACAGCAGCTCTTTATAACAGTGGTGCACAGAAAGGCATCTATAAATGCACAATGCATTGCATTTGAAGTTGAAGGGCTACAGCAACAGAAGACTATACTGGGCTCCACACTTTTCAAATGAAAACAGAAAAATTAAGCTACATTGGTGGGACAAATCTTGATTTATACAATGACATGTAGTTAGTAAGGTCACAATTTGGCTTGAACAACATGAATCTACTGTATGAATCAATGCTGCCTTGAGTCCAAGGTGCAGTCTGATTGTGGTGGTGTAATAGTAAGAGGAATGTTTTTGCCTTCTTAATATCAATTTGGTGACATCTGAATGCCCCAATGTACTTAACTTATGATTGATGAACATTTTGCTTCTCTTTAGGGCCACAATCTAAATCGGATACTCTCATGTCACAAAGCACATATCATCTCAAGCTAGTTCCACAAACATGCCAGTCACTTCAGTTTACTTCAGTGACCTATGCAGTCTCCAGATTTCAGTCCTTTGAGATTAGGTGTGTTACTGTTCAGTCAGCAAGCACAAAATCTCTAAGGAATGTTTCCAGCACCTTGCTGAATCCATGATTTGGGAGTCCTTTCCAGTACTGAAGTGGTGATCCTAATAAATTGCACACTGAGTACATATTTTACTTTTCAGCAATACGGAACTCATGTTGTATACAAAAGAAAGGAGCCAGGAAACTCTGACTTTTAGAAGCCCAGCTTATTTGGATGCTATTTTAACCATGTGAAACTCAACAGTAGTCATTTCATGCTTCTTTTTCTGTACTGAGACATGACATCATAAACAAGCCAGGAAAAATGGAACAATACTCAATATAAATGTAATTCTGACAAAGAATATATAATTAGAGTGAATATTAACTTGCATGTGTTTATTTTCACAATGTAATAATAGCAAAAAAGTCATTTTGTACAAAATGTGATGGTGAGCTGTAGGACTGCAGGATGGCATAGGGCACAGGCTTTGCTCAACAAAGCACTAGGAAAGAAAGCAAAGGGTGCATAGGCATTGACAATACACATTGCCATGCTTGTTCAAAAGCAAGGGAAGTAATATCTGTGCTGGATAGTTACGTATAGACAGGGACATCAGGAAGCTAGAAGGTGAGATGCATTATTACTGTAAAATTAAGAAGGTGTTTCAGACAACTAATATAGAAAAAATATATATTGAACAATTATTATAAAAGTAAAGTAGAATAAATTGGACTCTGCAGCTGCATGAATAAAAGGTAAAGTACCACTTCCGGTTAGCAGAAATAGCCCAACAGCTGATGGAAATCTACGTTTTGTACCTAATACTTGTATGGAAAATTTGGTTGACCTAAGTGAAATCCTACTCAAGTTATCTTGTTTACATACACACAAACACAGACACACAGAAATAATTCCTAAAATGGTATTTTTGGACTCAGGAATGTCTAAAGATTCATCAAAATGGAATTTTTGGAGGATTCCAATACTTTCCCTATACTTCGTAAACAAGAAAGTGAGGGAGGTATAAAACATCGAGATTCATCAAAATCTCAACATTGGATTTTTGGGCGATTACAATACTTTCCCTATACTTGGTATACGAGAAAGTAATAATGTGAGAATGCAACGAAAATTGAAAGCCTCTCATCCAACAGAAAGATGCACATGATGTTAGGTTTGGGCGACCAAAGACATCAACAGGCAGCAGTAAGGTGTCCTAGAGATATGTTCCCTTTAAGACAATGGAAATCTCAGGTGCTGTTAGAGGGGTCTTGAAATATTGCTATTCTAAAAGTTTTCCTACATCCCGATTCCTAGAATTAGTTGGACTTTCTCCCAGCTAGTGGTGAATTTCAGTATGAATGACTTGGCAGCTTCCCAGGTACAGGGTTTCCAAACCAAAAAATCGTGAGTGGTCTCCCCTAGATTTTCTTGTATACTCAGATGTAGGGATGGATATTTGAGGAGTAAACCACAAGGCAATGATTATATTTTTATGTTATATACAATAAAGAACCATCTACAACAAATCAAATTAAATTAATAATATATTGAATTATTATGAAAGTAAAGTTAAATCAATCGGATTCTGCAGCTGCATGAATAAAAAAGTACAACTTCTGGTTAGGGAAATAGCTCAAAAGCTGATACGTAGAAATCTACGTTTTGTACCTCATACTTTTATGCAAAATTTGGTTGACCTAAGTGAAATCCTACTCAAGTTATTGTGTTTACACACACACACACACACACAGGCAGACACACAAACATTAATTCTAAAATGGTATTTTTGGACTCAGGGAGGTCTAAAACGTTGAGATTCATCAACATCTCGAAATCGAATTTTTGGACGATTACAACACTTTCCCTACAAGATAGTAAATTGGACTCAGGGAGGTCTAAAACATTGAGACTTATCAGAATCTCAACATCAAATTTTTGGGCAATTACAATACTTTCCCTATACTTTGTATACAAGAAAGTAAAAAAGTAAGGCTGCAGTGGACTGGAATGAAAATTGAAGATCTCTGATCCAACAAAGTGATGCACATGATGTTAGGTTTGGGTGACCAAGGACATCAACATCTTTTAAAGAGGGCAGGCAGCAGTAAGGTGTCCTAGAGATATGTTCCCTAGAAGACAATGCAAAATCTCAGGTGCTGTTAGAGGGATCTTGAGATACTGCTATTCCAAAAGTTTTCCTACCTCCTGATTCCTGGAATTAATTGGAATTTCTTTCAGCCACTGGCGAATTTCAAAATGAGTGACTTGGCAGCTTCCCAGGTACAGGGCATCAAAACCAAATAAAGGGGTGCACACTCCGTTAGTGTGTACACTGAGTGGCGCCATTTATGTTGCTAAAGGTTAGTGTGCTCCAGATGCTGAAGGGAACTGAATCATTCGGTTATGTTACTCACCTAAACAGTTCTAACCCAGGTGTACTATTGTGTGATGGACAGAGCGACATGCAGCAAGAGTTTGGAAAAGACCACTCACAGTGCCCATGGATCAAGCAATGGCAATGGTACATCTCCACCATACTGGCTGAATAAAATCTTGTCATTGGATGTGACCATAACAAATCAAAGCCACAATCCTTTGCTGTTCATGCATTTTGATTGTTTTTCACCTGTCAAAAACCTGCAGGTTGAATGGCATTTCAAAACTGTCCGGGTGTAAGTGAATGTATCCTCATATAAACTGGCTCTCAATTTTTCTCTTATGATCAATGCTGTTAAGAAGGCACAAAATCTCATCTTTATCTCCCTCCCACTGTAACAATGTTTTGGAATAGTTGGGGAAAATTAATGGATCAATTTCGACAGAGATCTTAAAAACGCATGACAAAACAGAAACGTAAATGAAAATCCAAATTATCTTGGGAAGAACCTACAAACACCACATCAGAGCATCATTCATTTTACCTCCTGAGAAGTCACTTCACTAACTTTCTAACAGAATAATAAATTAATTATTAAGAGCACTTCTACTTATGACCTTGGTGTGCTGTACAATAATTACAATTGCAGTATGAAGAGTGCAACATAAACAGAAAACATAATATTAAAAATAATAAGAGAAACATTATGTAATATTTAAAAAAATGTAAATAGATATACACTTATATATGTCCTTGGTTGACTGCATTCTGAAAGGGATCATTCTGCAGGCAAATATCAAGAATTTCATTCAGATTGAAGACAACTGAAAACATGTCCATTATGTGTGAAGACACATCAACTGAAAAGAGAAAGAAAATGGACAGACTTACTAACAGTAAAAGCAAAAAACTTACTGCAAATTATTAAAAAGCAATGTAAGGAAATTAAATGAAAAATCCTCAGCAACAAACCTAACCAGACTCTGGGGGTGTGCAGTCCAAGTCGTGGCTTTCAGTCCAGTCATTTTCTTATTTAGAATCCAGTTATTGTAGTCAATTAGACTTTCTTCAGTCTAATTCAGTCATTAGACTTTGTTCCTTCTGTTCTAAGTCAGTAAGCAAACTTAGGGCCATGTTGCCAGTGTTCCTTGGTCTTGTAGATTCACTCTGTACAATATCTGCAAGATCAGACCAAAACCTGGTCCAGGCTTTGGTCACATTGGGACTACTGCAACACTCTGGGACTACTGCAACACTCTGCTGGCAGGTGTACTGGCATGTGCCACAAAGTGGCTGTAAATGATTCCAAATGCAGTGGCAATTCATGTCCTTCCTCTCTTCAGGTCACTATTCTGGCTTCCTGTAGTGGCAAATATTAAGTTCAAGTCCTTATTGCTTATCTACAGTGTAGTCAGTGGGTCTGCACCTATATACATGGAGACACTTGTGACGCTCTGTGCTAATTCTCAACCACTCGGATCTGCTAAAGAATAGTGCCTGGTGATGCCACTTCTGCACAGTAACCAATCTTAATCCAAACTCTTTTCACGTGTAGCTCCAGGCTGCCCAACTGCAATTGAAACTCTGAATACCTCAATGTGTATAAGATGTATTTGGAGGCTCACTTGTTTGGTGAATTTATTTCTAAGTGATAGCTGTCAGGCTTTGTAAATCTGGGAATTGTAAATATCTTATATTTCATTTTAAGTTTCTCATTTGTGGGAGTCAGTCTTGTACCCTTGTTCTACAACTCTTGTTCCCAAACAGTCCCCAGAACTACCCCCGGTTGAACTCTTTTGTAATTTGCTATGGATAACAGCATCTGCTAAGCAAAAACATGTAATTGTCAGAAATTTCATTTTATATTTTTCTTTTCTCTGATGGTTCAGTGGCTAGGGCTTCCTCACACAGCCTGCTCCTTTGGTTCAAAATGTGTATGCACAATATTTTCCCTTGTGTTCTCATTCTCCTGCCACATCCTAAAGACAAAGTAGTTAGGTGCATCTGTAAAAATAGTGTTTGGTGAGTGTATGAGTGGGTCCTGCTTTCAACTACATGTACTCACAGTCAACAGTCAGTTTCTTTCTTTTTCAATTAAGTCATAATGGGCTATAGACAATCCTGACTGCGAATTTAATAAAGTGGGTTTGAGACTGGGTGGCCAATTGGTAGCACCACTGTTTCAAGCTTTCAGCATTTTGGGTTTAAATCCTGCACTTGGATCTTGCCCATGCTGCATTTTAATGTTCTTCCCGTGTTTTTGTGAGTTTACCTCCGTATTGTTTAAAGACACCCACAGTAAGTCAGATTAATCTGCAATTCTAAGTTGGCTGGCTGTGTGAGTAATTGAGCCCAGCAATGGACTGGTACAATTTTCACTGGTTTGTACAGCTTTGTGTCCAGTGCTAATGGGACACCCTCGATCTACCTGTGCTACTAAATTGAGTGAGTTTGAGAATGTTATTTTTACTTTTCTGAAAAATGTACCAAATATTTTATGGATGTAAGAGAATCTTTCACCCATTTTTTTCTAATTATTCATTTATCAATAATTACTTAATGACTCTATGATCACTCGTAAGATTAAGCAGGGTCGATTATTGTTCCAAAATGGTTTAAAAAGTTGATTGCCTTGTTAACTTTTTAAAAACATTATAAATAAAACTTTAAATTTGCAAACAAAAAAACTATTTTGCTTCATAGACTCCTCTGGACTGAAATACTAGGAAAACAAATAAACAAAATTCTGAATTTCAAAGAGAAAGAAATTTATGAGTATACACTCAGAGAGCTGTGGTATGCCTTGTGTGTAAATCAGAAGTTCAATTAATATCAAATATCAGCATTAAATTAAACACCTCAAGGTCCGAGCTGTTTGCCCACTATAAAGTAGAGTGTATCCTCACATCCAACATTCCTACGTCCATCGTTCTGAAGCTGCTCAAAGAAAAGAATGAAGTCTCTAAGATGGTTATCCTTGTCCTAGAGATGAGTCCCTGTCAGCACTTTTTGATTTTGACCATTATAACTGACCACAGACTCAACAAAGGTTTACTTTTTTCAGGAATTCTGCATACTGAATGAACTTCTTGTTTTCCTCACCTTGGTCAATTAGCCACACCATAATTGTTAATGGGAATATATATTGGCAGGATTTTGATTAAAATATGTAAAATTATTTTCTTTACTGCTTGTTTACTATGATTTGTGCACAATTAAATGTTATGCATGTCACCATTGTCATATTGCAGTATATTTGTCTATGCAGGTTAAGCCGATACTCAGTGAAGAAGGCTGTTCAAGACTCAATTAAAATGAATTGAACAATGAAAGGAAATGATACATTCAGGTCAGTCTATGCCTTGCCAAAAGCCAGTTCCCTTTTCCCCCTCCAGTCACATTCTTGATTTTTCCTCCATGAGATCTTCTTCTAATGGTTCTTGTATCAGTGTGTTGGCACTTCACAGTTCTTTAAATCCATAATTGCCAGCGATCTCATCTTCGTGCAGCAAGCCCAGGCTGCTGCCATTAAATGTCTTTGTGTGCTGGTGATGGACATGTGTGAGTGGTTTAAGGAAGTATGGCAGGGTGGCAGGCACCTCTAATTATTACACAAAGGTGATTAGATTTTTAGCACAGAGGGAAGGACCCTGTCCATCTGGCAAGCATGAGGTCTAAGTTAAGTTGTGCTTTTGCCATTCTTCGTCTGATTCAGAAGTATTTGCCATTTTATTTTCTAAAAAGTTTTTACTCCAATGTTTGAATGTTTCTGAGTTGTTTTTTTTTTTTTTATTGTGATGACACTAGGCATCAAGTTGATGGGGGGGAGAGAGAATTCTACTTGGCATTGTTAGACAGCACTCCCAAAAGTGAGCCCACTCTGCTTTAGGGAAATGCCTCGTCTAGCATTCCCCTTCATCCCCAATTCTGTTAGAAAGTTCATTGCCAGCCTTTCACATTAAAATGAGAGGCATTCTAAATGACCACCCAGAGAGAGATTACAAAAGAGAAATGACAGGCAACCAAGAACCGCGTGGGGGTTTGCCCCCATTTTATGAAAGAAACAAACATCATGCAGTCCTCTCTCATTAAACTGGGCCATTTTATTCTTTTCCATAATAGAATGATGCACCCCTTTCATGTTTTGTTATGCTTTTATTTGTACTTTGCTTCACTCACGCTATAATGTTTTACAGATCACTTTCCTGGAAAAGAAGAAAACTCAAAACACTTCACAGATATTAGGATATAAACCAGGCATTGGTATTGTGCTGGGCAGCCTCGATTTCTCCTCTGTGCTGTAAAAGACAGAAGACATGGAAATTAAGGGCCTGGCGTAAGGTCACCCAGTGGGTTAGTGGCTGGGCCAGGATTTTGATCGAGCCCTTTCTTTTAAGGCTCCTTCTTTAACCAGGAGACCACACAATCTTCCCTTGTATGGTGGAAGTGTTTGTGTGTATTTAAGCATGAGAACCCAATCTATGCAATGTCAGCTATGACCTTCCCAGAAAAATGCCAACAGGGCATATTTTTGATAACAAGAGACCACCTTCCCTGACTAAGCTAAACACTGGTTTTTATAGAGCGGTGAATTGTGAATAAGGACACATAACTTGCAAGGGTCACCCTTCAACGTTCTTGAGTGAAGAGGGGTGTGGCTTCATTGTAGTGTTGCTTGGAGCGTGACTTGTATCGTTTTATGCCGCTATGTGAGGCATCACACACCCTTGAACATTTTGAGGAAAAATCTTTGAAATAAATTTAAATATAGGAAGGGTTCCAGCACATCCACCATTTTACTGAAGTGATTGAATCCATAAGAAGATTCCTCATTTCTCAGGTGTGCAACTAGTATGTCTCTGTGAAGCTGGTTGTTTTCCCGTTTATGATAACATCCAGCAAGCAGACAGTATGATCCAAGAAATTAAAAATCATTTATTTATGTTAATTTTATTTTCACTATGAGATTAACAGAATCTGTATCTTATGTATAGTTGTTGTATGGTTTATTATTATATTTTTAGTGCATTAAAGTTGCAACCCAGCCACAGGGCATGCACAAACCAGTGTGTTTCTTCGTGCCTGTCCCAAGCCCAGATAAATGGGGAGGGTTATGTCAGAAAGGGCATGCAGTGTAAAATTTTGCCAAATCAATATGCTGACAACAATTTTGGATGATCTGCCGTGGCAACCCCTAACGGGAGCAGCCAAAAGAAGAAGAAGAAGTGCATTCAAGTTGCATATGTCATTATATTTAGTCATTTTGGACTAGTTGTTGAGATTTGCTATATTTTTCCCTTTACTGTTAGGTTTTTTACAAGTTTATAGAGTCATTATTGTCATGTGTTCAGTTACATTCTTATATGCATATGCTGATCAACATGCAACATGTCAATGCTCTCTGACTCCATGATTAGTGAGCATAACAACCTAACAGAGTAAAGTTTATTATTTATATTAAACCAAACTTCAGCATTGAGTGTGACAGTGGAGATCTGGCCATTAGTAAGCCTTGCCATGCCTTTCCCTCTGCTATGCCAACTGCCCCACAATGCAACTGAAATCACTGCAGTATCCCTTGAGCCAATTTGTTTATTCTATTTGGTCTACTATCTCAGTAATCACTTTCGATGTTTTTATACTCGTGTCATAGAAATTGAGCTCAGCACAGCCTCATTCTTTAAGTTACTACCTGGAGCTCATGACCATAGATGAGGATGTACAAGTAGCAAGTAAACTAAAATGTTCATCTGCAAACTTAACTCTTGCTTCATCTCTATGGTCCACTACAACATTCACAAATCTGCTGCTGCTTTATTGATTCACATGTCTGTCTTATAGATCTTATATAAATAGATGTCTTATATAAATTCAATTCTACAATCACATACAAATAAAATCACTAGGCTCTCAATATCCTTCATATGGGACATCTGTTCACCAGCTAAACTACAAAGAACATGCCAACCTTTTCCAGGAAAGTCTAGATCCTGATAAAGAGGAGCCAGTTGATGTAGTTCACATATCGAGCTTGGATTTTCCTTGAATGCCTCCTACAGGAAGTTCACAACACATGACCCACTGTTAGAAGACCAAAGGGAAAACCCAGGACATGCTGAAGATGTTTAATTTGTCAAATGTCTTTAATGCTTCTGGGTATTTAACAGAAGGGTCTGGAGAAAGCTAGGGATTGGAAGGCTCTCATGACCCTCACCAGGAAAAGTGTAAACAAGATAATAATAATGATTTCTATTTATCGTTTATGTTTTTGTGTTTCTTTTTTGAGGGTATCATTTTGGTGTGTTGAACTTTGCATGTACTTATACTTTTCAGTTTCTGCGGTGCTATTGTATATCGTTTCAATTGATTCTGTTATTTATGGACAAGAGGTTGTCATAATATCTTGTCAAATCTTTATTTAAAGAGAAAATAATAAAATAATAAATAATCTTATAATAAAAAAAATATTTTTTAATAAAAATAATAAAATACCTTTCTGTTTAAGGATTAACTGGTTCATGATCCAGCATTCCATGTTTTTTTCCTTTCAATTCTTCTGCCATCCGAGTTAATCCCTATACATATAAAATCCAAGTCTGTCTGTCTGTCTGTCTTTATGTCTGTCCGCTTTTGACAAGAGAACTACTTAACATATTTAGATCAGGTTTTTTTTCATAATTTGCTTGAACATTCCAGTTGATTTTGTGACTTTTCTCATTGTGTTCTTTATCATAGTTCGCTTGCGGCACCGATTTATTTATGCGAATCCGAGATACACGCAGCAGGCCAAGGGGAGGGGGGGCGGGGCCCTTCTCACTCACGCGCCAGCCTCGGGTCTTTCCTTACCTCCGCTTAGATAGCAAATGAGAAAACTACTTGACACATTTAGATTGGGTTTTTTTTTTCTATAATTTGCTTGAAATTATGGTTGATTTTGCGACTTCTCTAATCACACTAAGTATCATAGTTCACTTGCGGTACCGATTTATTTGCGTGAAACCAAGAGAGATGCAGCAGGCCAAGGGAAGGGGGCCGGGGCCCTCCTCACTCACCCAGTAGCCTTGGGGCTTATCTTACGTCCACTTAGGTACAGAACGAGAGAACTACTTAACGGATTTAGATTGGGTTTTTTTCTAGAATTTGCTTGAACATTCTGGTTGATTTTGTGACTTCTCTCATCGCACTAAGAATCATAGTTTGTTTGCAGGAGTGATATATTCATGGTAATCTAAGACGGAGGGGGAAGAGTGACGTCAGGAATGGGAAGCCAGGCGGGGCCTTCCTTATTGTCCTGTTTCACTACTACGCGGGCAGAGCCGCGGGGGATGGCTAGTATCTAATAAAACTACCATCAATAAGGTAATATTTAGGAAGGTTTTCTTATTAGTCACAGTATGTGTAAGTGCTCAGAGTCTTTACTCTAAGAAAAATAAATTGAATTAAATGACAATAACTGGTGGTGTTGTAAAAACAACTGGCCTCTCCAAGTCAATCCATGAAAGCCCCTTATTACTATGGACAGGCTAGAAACAAACCATGGATGGAACAGTTTTCAGGATATCAAAGCAACACTTTCTTATTACAACTCAATATTTTTTTTTATTTTGTGTTGCATTTTTCTCTGAGTAGTTTAGAACAATATACTTGGGTTTAAACAAAAGGAATATATCAAGTTATTAAAGGGAGTACACCCCAGCTCATGATTTTTATGAGAAAAGACATACTAATTCTATGCAGTTTTTGTGATCATTTTTACTATCAGGAAGCTATAGAACTGGATCAAGCAGGAAAAGATCGATTTGTCCTTTGCATATGAACTCTTTCGTTGGACCCAGACCAGAACTGGTGTGTCAAAGTCAAAGCAGTCAGGGGAAAACATCAGCATGCAATTATATCCAACACAGCAGGGCATTATTGTTGCTATACCCAGCAAAGTATAGAGACGAATGCCAGAAAGTGAGGGGAAAAAATGGGCGCTCATTGTTTTCTTTTTCCCTTTCATTTCACATGGTTAGAAGATAAAATCTGCATGTGATCCATTTTCATGCATTTCTTTTTTGCTGTGTGCTCACAGAAACAAAGGCCATTAGCTTTTCAGTTAATAAATAAATTCTTTGAATATTCAAAATGACAGCAAATATGCTAACAAGATGGATCAGGGACCCACAGTTCTTGGGTTTTGAGCACATATCTTTACAGACATGGCTTGTTTTGAGAATTTATTTACATTATTTCCACAAAATTGTCCACCTTCAATCTAAAAACATGCAATTTAATGATCTAAATACCAGTGTTTAGTGCAGCAGCTATTAGTGGGGTCAGTATACAACAGCTTAAGGCCTCATTTAGGTGATATATCCTGTTCACTTTTCTGATGGCGATTTGTCTAAACTTAGTTAGAAATAATGAAATATACTCACTACAATTTACTGTACTTTATCAGCAAAACTCCTAAATTTACCCACTAAATTGTGAACTCACATTCAACAGAATATACTGTACGTCTATGCTAACTATCCAATATAATTTCCGGAACAACAAACTTTATTTCTTATCACACTTTTCCATCATAAACATCATTCTAAAGCACTTTACAGTGGCACTACAGTGCGGTTGTTTACCATCCCTGCCCTTAAAATCTATATCACTTTTAGACTTTCTTTGCTAACTTGTTTTCCCAGTGGTTGAGATAACCAGGCTTTTGTACTTGAAAGTAGACATTTTTTCTAATTAAATGTCATGTTGAATGTGAAAACGGTTATAGATCTTTCCAAAGTAGCAGGATGGAGTCTTCCTGGTCAGTTTATTCAGATATCTGGCATTCCCAGAGCTGGTGTTACTTACCATTCAAACCACAGAGTAGACTAGCACACTAGTCACTATGTAGTACTAGAACACCAAAAACTCTTCATTGCACACATTAAAGGACCTGAGTTTTCTCAAAATTGAAAGCCTATTCTGGTCCTTCATGTACAGTACATCTGTGTTGTCCACGCAGTCCAGTCTGCTGTTCAGGTATTTATACTGGGAAGTTGTTTGTCTTTCTTTACCTCATATTACAGACTATTTATTTTGCGGTTCAGTGGTATCATTTTCTTTGTAAATTACTTTGGTTTGTGCTTTCATTGTTATGACTGATCAATACCTGTTTACAGACAAGGTATCTATCCTAAAGAGCAAGAAATCAACAACAACCAATCAAAAACCTCACACACGGGACAAGTAAATATCTCACGAGTGCAATGCTGTCTTGATTAAACTTTCAGCTATAGAGCTAAGGGGAAGGATTGGGAGAATGGGACCGATGTTAAATATTTAAACGACATGATACCATGGACTTATTGTGGAAAGGATCATTATAGACAGCCACTCAGGTTTCTTCATGAATTCATTTCAATAACCCATAGATACAAGGCAGAACCACTCTAGATGGAAAACCACACACATCCTCACCCATTGAGTCACTTCAGTGTTACAGATCAGCCTAAATGATGGAAACTGGAGTACCTGAAGAAAACTCACATTATGAGGCCAGGTTTATAACTCCTGTACTTATATTAACCTAAATACTAGTCTAAAGTTAAACTGGCAAAATAAAATAAGTCGTTCATTAAAAACGGCTTACTTTAGTGCTAAGAGTATAAAAAAATAAGATAGCTGGAGTTATATGTAGCTCAGTATACTCACTGCAATATTTGAAAACTACCTAAATAGAAAAAAATGGGGACTGCAGTGATGCCTCACTTCTGGAGTCAACACCGACTTACACAGACATATTTAATTTTAAGAATTTTTAATTCATGGATAATGAACTGAACTGGCCCATATCTGTTCCCTAGGGTGTCTGCTATTTCATGATTCTACATTACGATTCATGCCACAATGGCAATGTCGCTTGAGACTTTTACTTACTATGTCTATAAAAAGCATTCGCCCCCGTGGAAGTTTTCACTTTTTCTTGTAATTCAACACTGAATCACAATTTGGCTTTTTTAGTCACTGATCAACAGAAAAAGACACTTTAATGTCAACGTGAAAACAGATCACTGCAAAGTGATCTAATGAGATTAATATGGATGATCATATGTTTTTAGGAAGGATAGACAAATATGAAAAGAAGGAGATACCCTTTATATAAAAACAGAATTTAATTGGATGATAAGCCAAATCTAGAAACCACTAAGGGATTGTGATCATACTTTAGGAGTATATTATAGACCCCCCCAATGCAGACAGTAGTCTCAATGTACATCGTTTTAATAATATTAAAATGACAAGTTTAGATGGGGGGTATTATAGTCATGGGGGATTTAATTACTCAAATATAAGTTGGTCTAACTTTACAAATAGCACACAGTATAAGGACAGAAGTTTGTAGACATAATGACTACAATAACCAGGAGATGATTGAAACACTCAAGTGATTATAATGAACATTGCACAGTGTTTGGCAGGGCACAGATACAAAAACTAAAACTTTTAAGTTTAAATTTAGTAGGGTGAATTTTGAGCATATGAAGAATAGCTTAAATAAGACAAATTGGGATCCGTTTTTAAGTGTGGTGACAGTCGAGGAGCAGTGGAACAGGTTTAAAAACATTTTACATGTGATACAGGACAGGTACATTCCAAAACTTGGATTCTGTTAGAAACTGAAATAACTTTACCCTTACTGAATAAATAAGGAGATAAAAAATAAACTGCAAAACCATGTAATACTAACACTTCTAATGTGAATTGTAGGGTGTTTGAGAACATGAGGGCAACCTTAAGGAGGATATTAGAGAGGCTAAACAGCAGTTAGAGAGGAATATGGCAGAGAAGGTGAAAGATGACCCAAAGAGATTCTTTCAGTATTTATAGTAGTAAAAGAACAGTCAAGGAGGACCAGGTATAAAAATGTCTGTCATTCCTAAACGGCTCATACAATATTTTTGTTAAACTCCTTGAATTAAAGTTGAACGTCTGTACTTCAATCACATCTTCATTGCTTTGTTTCAAATCCATTGTGGTGGTGTATAGAGCAAACATTATGATAATTGTATCGCTGCCCAAATACTTATGGACCTGACTGTAAATGGATGGGACTGGTGGGCTTTGTTAGGCTGAATGGCCTGTTCTCGTCTAGATTGCTCTAATGTTCTAAATAAGCTCAGTCAAACAAATTACCTGGAGTTGGGTGTGCAATTTAGGTTTTCAGGCTATAAAAGAATATAGAATTGCCTGAAAAAACACAGAAAAGAGTGACTAGTCTGATTCCGGAACTGACCGGTATGAGTGGCTTTGAGTAAAAGTTAAAGAGCTGAACCTTTTTTAAGCAAATGAAGATGACATCAGTGAAGTTTTTAAAATTCTGAAAGAAATATTGCATTTGACTGAGGCTGTTACTTTAACTCTTTCAGGGCTGATGTAGACTTTTGTCAAAAGGAGGAGTTGATGATGGTAATCGACTGTACACTATGACAAAACCAACTGTTATGTTTTAGTTGGACTCTCATTACTAGAAGAAAAGTTAGCTTCATTGGTTTGACCGAGATTTCCTGCGCCCGTGTGAGTAGCAAGTTGCAAACAATAGCAAAAATTGCACCGACATCTCACGAGAGATCCAAGTGAATACATAAAGCAAACTACTGCGTGGATGACATTTTGCCTATTATCTCTGAACTGGACTATGACTTTTCAGACTCCGATTTTGATGCAAGTGATTGAAAACAAATGTGAGGTTCCAGCTTCAGTAGATTGATCCTCAGCTAACTGTGGTGCTGAAAGGGTTCATGTAGCTGATACGCCAATGGCAATGTTCGCCAGGGAGGAGTGCCACTTACCAAGGTATAAACCAGATTGCAATGCACTGCGAGCATGATCGCTGCTGCTGCCTCGGCCACGTGAAGACAGCTTGGCTGCAAGCCTGCCGCACATTCTTGTCAAAATGGCTGGCACAGCATGCAGCAACAGACGTTTCATGTTCATTTCTGTGTGAAACCATTGCATTTCAGAAAGTGTTTTTTGGAAAAAATATTCAGCCCTCAAAGAGTTAAAATGAGTTTAACAAGTACATGGGGACACAGTCCAAAGGTTCTTAACAGTAAATTTTATAAAAACATTAGAAAGTTTTTCTTCATGTACAAAACCATAGACTTGGAAAAAATTCTGAAGTGGTGTGGCTGAGACTAGGACTTCAAAACTCGACTTGATATTATTTTGAAGAAATTAGGTGGCTAGGACTGGTGAGTTATGTTAGATGAATGGCTTATTTGTGTCAAAATATTTCAAACATTCTAATAACTCTACGCACACCAGGGATTGCCACATCAGAGCTTGCCAGTCCCATTTATTTACAGTCAGTGATTCAATAGTATACATTCCTATGCCACTGAGTTTCCAAATATTTTAGGTATTTTTCAGATTAAAATCTGCTGACATTATTTAGACAGACACATCTTCGAACTTTATCAATTAAAAACATTAATTAAAGTGGTTTTTAATTAGTTTATCTCACATTTGGTCTGCTTACTATAGGTAATGCATAATTTTATTCTTTTACGAGCCACATGTTGTGGACTCCAGCAGTTGACAAGTGATGTTGTAAAAGATAATGTAAAGCACATTACTGTTAAATACAAAAATTCAGGCTACTGAAGCTCCTATTCTTCTATGCAATGTGAATCCACTTTACAATTGTTCCAAAGACTGCTTTCAAAACCTCAGTGGTATCTGCTATTTGTTAAAATGTCTCGTTGCCTTACATCATAGCCACTTCAAATTAAAAAAACAGAAACAAAATATGATATTTAGTATATGAGCTGCTACAAGGTTTCCATGGGAACTAATCTGTGAATTTTGGCTCACCCTTCTATCTTTATGACATCAGAAAATTGGTTTATAATATTAATCTTTGTAGATGAAATTTTCAGCTCCAAAAAAGCTTTCTGGCATTTGCCCCAGCAATATTTTTTTTGGTTGGTTCTTTATATTTAAAAATATTTTGAATTAAAATTCACATTGCGATGAAGCAATATTTCTTGGGTGAATTATGGATAAAAAAGTGCTGCTACTCTTGGCTCTCAGCTAGGGAGAGAGTCGTTTGCAGTAACAATCAGTTATTCTGTCAAAACAGACATTAAAAGAGTTCAATCATAGATTAAGAGGTGACATGATAAAAGCTACAAAGTAGTGCAGTAGATACATTTAGTTTGAGGACTTAAAGATATTGTTTAAATGGTAAGTGAATTCACATTTCTCGGCTATGCTGGCCTGAAAGGCTTGTTTCAGGTAAAACTTTTCTTACCTTGCTATGTTTTTAAATAAGTTACTGGTTTTCTGGGATGCAGATGTAAAAGGTTAGTTCAGCCATTGCTCATTTGGTACCAGAAGAATAAAGACAGCAGAAGAGTGATGTGTGCTGCATTGTTCTTCAGTGAAGTGGATGGGCAGCAGTGAATAAAGATGCTGAGGAAGAAATTCTATGCTGTGAAAAAAAAGCATGCAGAGGAAGATGACGTGAACACTGGGACTGAAAAGGAGACATGAAACTCTTTTTTCCATAATTATGGGCTGTAGCACTATACTCTTTTTTTTTTTTTTTTTTGCAAAAGTCCCTGCTTTCGTTTTTCTTTATTTTTATGATTTTTCCACCAACCTTTTTCTTTCATCCTGCTTTTTTCTGAATATTTTAATTGCTCCTTAACTAAATTATTTATCTATAGGGATTTGAAATTACGTGACTTAGGTGTTGTGTTCATTTGGCACTCTGGTGCCTAAGCATACAATGTAAGGTCCCTATTTGCTTCTAGTTTTACTCTGGCCATAGTTAGTAAAAGATTTTTTTGTTTGTTTGTTTTAGTACCTGTAGGAGGCTGTTTTGGAAAAAAGTAAGCAGCAAATGAATTGGGAAATTAAAACATGATTTTTTCGTGTAAAAATGAAAAATAATCTTTAAAGCAACAATGAAGTACAAAAGAACTAAATGTCAGTACCAAAAGTCAAAAATTCACAGTCAAAAAAGAAACAAAGTAAAATTCCAGGTCATCTAGATGTCCTTCCGAAAAGTAAGTAAAGGTTTAAATGATGAGTTTAGTTAAAAGTTTTTTTAACACAAACATTGGAAATAAACAACAACACATTGCCCTCTTAAATATGGCACATACAGTGTCATCAAACACATCGATGAGGTTTACACACTGGGGTAATCAGACGTCCCAATTTGAGCAGGACCGTCCCAAGTTCAACAGACAAATCCTGAGTCCTGCATTGCCTTGAGAATCCCAATTGAACAAAAACTGTGTGTAGAAGAAAATTCTTAATTCAACTTTTGTATTGAATATCTAGTTAAAGAGGCTCGCTAAATTTTTGTAGACAGCTTGACAGACCATATTTTATGAATAAAATTTGTTACCGTTAGGTGAATCCAAGTGTGTTCATGTACATCATGTGCTTGTTTTATTGTATGTTTGCTGCAAATGATCGTTCAAAGTGTACTATTGTTATTATTCTGTGATTATTTTATATGTGCATTTCTATATATGTACTTATTTATGCATACTTTTATATTTAGATTATGTATGTTTATATATCTATAATTATAGTTCAATTAAAATAATCTATTTTTTTGTCTTCCTTAGTTCCTTAACATCTTTTTTTTTTTTTTTTTTTTGGTCGCTTGAAATGATGGCTGTCCCATTTTGAAAATCTGGCAATCCTGTGTACACTTGTGATGAGCAGCAGTGCCCTTACTAATAAACAATATTACACCCAATGAAAGATAACTCAAATTTAAATCCAAACAAAAACAAATTTATGTTAATCAAAGCTTTGGTTCACAGCATTTTTCATTCTCTTTTGTACTCTATTTTAGTTTTTATAGATTTAAAAGTTTTGGATTTTCTAGTTTGAGATTACTTAGTTTTGAATTCCAGTTTTGACTTTTTATCATGCATTTTTGGATTTGAATATTGGCTTTAGAAATTTCTCTTTTCTTAATTTTATTGTAATATCTGTATTTATCTTTCTTTTTGAGTCTTCTTCATTTGTTATTTTGTTCCTTTTATGGTTCATTTATTAAAGTTTATTTTTTGTTTTACCCAAAAAAGATGTTTCTTTACCTGTTACTTACCCCATGTTGTTTGTAGTGAGGAGGAGAAAAATGGTAATCTGCAGGGGGTTAATACTGCATAACAACAAGCAATGTTAAAACAAGTTCTCAAGTTTTGTCTGAATATTTTAATTGCTCCTTAACTAAATTATTTTGTATATATTAGTATATAATATATATATTAATATATATATTATATTAGTGTTGCAGATGAGTAATCCACTTGTATGTTGACAATGTGCAAAATGTATGCATTTTTGGCTAAAATATTGTTAAAGAAATACTTATGGAAAATCAAAGTAGTACCCAAACATGAGGAGTGTTTAAATGGACTTGGTCTACTGAATTATTGATAGTACTATTGACAAATGATTGACATGAATAAGTGGATCTACAATTCAAAAGCTTTGTGATTTCTGAAATTAGGCCTAAGTTAATTTTCTTCTTCTTTGATTTATTATTTTGTTATTCTTGTGTCTGGTTTTGGTTCTGTTTTCTTCTTGTTCATTTTTTCCTCAATGATAAAATATTAAAAGGATACTCTTAGACTTCAGCTTTGGAAAACATTCTTGATTTTGGCTTGTCCTTTCTGAGAGTTGATCATGAAATGTTTTAACAGGTAAACAACATAGCATGCAAGTTTATACTTCATGCTTAGAATGCATAGGTGCATGCACCATGGCTGCCCTGGGTTCCCAGCGTTTATTTGACACGTCCTCTGAGCATGTCCTCAGAAATTAACATGATGCATGCACAAGTTGCAGTACCGGCAAAAAATCGGGGCGGCGCAATGTGTTCAAGTTGGAACGTTACGTCAGAGTCTCTGTTTACTATCAACATTTGTCAGCAAGCTGTACTGCAGATTTTACAGTATCAATGTGTGTGCTTCAATGTTTGACGAATGGTTAAATATATTGTGGTGCTTTTCTTCATCTATTTCTCGCATAGGCAAAACAAGCATTACATATTCCCCATGTCGTAATGACGCAACACATACCATCTTTTTTTTTTTTTTGCACCTTCACAACAGCTTCAGAATGAGCAGAAACGTATTTGAGCCACAAAAAAAAAATTGGGGACACAGTGAAGAAAAAAAAAATGTCTATTCCGTGATTAAAATGAAAATTTCAACTTTAATCTCATAATTTATTTTGTCATTATAGCAGAACTTTGTAAACGTCATCTTAAATCCAACCCAGTTGTTAATCGCTACATGCTTCAGTGTGTCCCTCCTGCCATTGCCACATAGAACACATTAAATTTATGAAATTCCATCTCTCTGCACATTTAGAATCTTTAGATTTATACTTGATTTTACTTTCATGATGAAATGTGTTAAAGCATGTATGTTACATTTTACAGATAAATTATTAACTTCATTTAAATAATTAATATTGTTAATAATTATGCACATAGAGTCAGCGCAGTGGTGGAGTGGTCCCATCCCTGGTGTTCCCTGCTTGACGTTTACATGTTTTCCTGTTGGGTTTTCTTCCAAGGACATGCAGGTTTGGGGATCTGGTGATGCTAAAATGACGCTAGTGTATGTGTTTGCTTTAAATCACTTTGCGATGAGCTGATGCCCCATCCGGAGATTGTTTCTGCCTCATGCCTGATGCTTGCTGGAATGGGCATGTCCCTGGATTAATGGATGTAATCATTAAACATTCATTCTTGTGGCAAGGTGTCCTGGGAATTTAATGGATGTTTTGGATAATTCACAATACAGCGTAGCCGAACACTGTTTTCTCACTGTGATAATATCTCTGCCACCTTGTAGAGTCCTCCAGATTTACAGTACATAAAGTATGCGCATAAGTATAAACAGTACACTGCTTGTGTAGCAGTAACGTCTGCAGGTGCCCGCATCTCGTCGTGTGAAGTATAAATGCGGCCTAAGGCCCATCTCTTTTCTACACCTGCAGTTTGCTTTTGATCCTGTCCATAATCTTACTTTGCTGGTACTCCATTCTATGCAACAATCGTGAGTTCTAACCATAACCAGAAGTCTAACCCTAACCCTAACCCAAACATTTTGCCTCACAGCTTATATGAAATCCTTCAGTTCAGTACAGTATTTGCTTTAGTGAATTTTGTCTAAAGTTATTGAAATTTTTTTTTTTTTTCTTTTGAGCATCCTTATCTTTCATTTGCCTGTTCAGTTATCTTAATGTTATGTTTTCTTACACCTATTTATTCTTTTACTGAACTTAATTTTAAAATAGATATGTATTTTCCTTGACTTGAGACTTTGGTTTCTTGTGTCTGCTCTTTCCATGAATCTGCCCTTTCAAAATGACTTATTTGAAATTTCAGGTGCCAAGAATCAGCTGGGACTCCTTTCTTAATCATTTCCGATGCCTTCCTCTGGCACTTTCTTTCACATCCATATCTGTTGCTATGTGAGTTATGGCAGTACAGTCACATGATGGATTTGGGCAGAGGACAACAATTAGGAAAACTCAGATTATGCATTGCTTGAGATTTGTGTCTTCAGTAACAGCCCATTTTGATTAGTGGTTTGCACTTTCTCTTTCTAAAATGTAAGTATTTTCCCTTTGGCATTTGTTTGCGGATGTTCAAGGATGGACTGTACTAACTCAGCTGGGTGGCAGATCAGGTTCTGGTTTTCTTCGCAGGCAAGGAACAATGCTGGGAAGACAATAATCTAATTAACAAGTCCACGATGTGAAACCTATATTGCAAATCCAAAAAGCATAGCAGAGGAGTCAAAAGTAAAGCTAATTTTACGTAACCAGAACTAAAATGTAAGACAAGCTTTGTAGTCAACTAACAAAAGAAATTGATGTCATAAATGAGTTTGAAACACAGATGAAAATGCTAGTATTGTCTTTGTTGTGTTCACAAAATTTGGACAAACAAGAAGTGCATGACACTGACCCTTACAACTTTGACCTGATGATGTCACACGCTGCATATTTCTGGTAAACTTTATCTAGTCATGTCATAGCAACTGCCAGCAGAAACCTCTCAAAATGGAAGTGTCCATAAAAACAACAATACATTTTATTGTAAACATAATAAAAAATGCAAAGAAACAAACAAACAAAATTTAAAACATAATCTAGGTCATGAATAGACTTCTGGTTATGGTACCTATTATCGATTCACTATCTTTGACGTTAAGCTTCTTTTTAATTATTGTTCATGTGTGACAACTGGTTTGTTTTTTGTATTTATTGTTTGAAATATGTGTGTATATTTAAATAAACAAGGAGGTTCTACTTTTTAAAACATACTTGTGTCTTTCGTCTGTGTCTTTCATAGATAAACCACTTTACTCAGATTGCAACGAGTAAAATAGGATAACCCAAATTTTTTTAACCACATTCAAATGGCCTCAAAGAAACTTTCTAAATGATACAGAAGCTCCTCAAGTAGTTTTGGTTTCTACAGATCTGTTAAATATGCTCATACTTAAAAAGTAGAGCACATCATACTCTTCAATGAATGATTCTGAAAATATAGACTTTTGTTACAGTTGCAGGACTTTGTAATCACAGGTTAGTTTCTGCCTTTCATTTTGCAACTTGTGTAGTTTTTCGGTGCTTATTTTATCTAAACAACCATTTCTCGGCCATCCAATTTCTGAACCCACTTTTCCACCAGTGTGTCATGGAAATTAAACTGGCAAAGTTGGGTTGTAAAAAACCCTAGGGGACGTGCCAACCCATCATGCTTATTAAATGTTCTAAGTGTTTTAATAATGTGAAAAATCAAGCTGACGATGTTTAAAAAGGAGTAACGCTTGGCTTTCTCTACCATTGAGACAAGTGTGAGTGAAGCAACAAATGTGTGACAATTAACCCACCCGTGGCAGCAATTTCAGACTTCTGTTGATAACCTGTCAAGGCTTTTTTGTGTAATAGACCCTCTTGCCTTGAATGCATGCCAACTTGCATCCTTGTGGCTTGGCATCTTTTCAACCAACCTGCCAAAACTCAATTAGTCTC
The DNA here is from genome assembly GCA_026402145.1 of Polypterus bichir lapradei. Lineage (NCBI taxonomy): Eukaryota > Metazoa > Chordata > Cladistia > Polypteriformes > Polypteridae > Polypterus > Polypterus bichir. Next base: position 3,704,834 of record JANRMT010062853.1, on the reverse strand, counting down.
ATTGACAACAAGACTGGTCCCTTGCTCTGCTCCTTGTTATCCTAATTAATTCAGTCTAATTAACATTTATGAGATAAAACATAAGAGGCTTGCCATCATTTCTGGCAATTACTGTCACATGAAGCCCAGCAATTAGACCATTTCAGCCTGCATTTTTCACTCTTTTTCCACTGTTTGGTACTTTCCTTTCTTAGAAATTCTTGCCTATTTTACAACCAAAGAAGTGAAGCTGACAGAGCTGAAAAGAGAGCGAGCTGCTGGCTGGCTGTATCCCGAGAGGAAGCCTGTGAGAACGGCAGAGCCAGTCACATTAAACTACATCTTTTCATGGTGAATGAATGCCAGTCAGTGATTTTTTGTGTAGAGAGTGATGCATGTGGATGATATGAAACAATCCATTTCAACTGGTAATTAGCCATACTCTTTTGCAGAATAATTATGCACTGTAATCATAGCAAGTTCCTATCGGCGGTAATAACACTAATTTAAGGTGGGATGCCATAACAGGAACAAATGAGGAAATGCATTAAATAACTGAAAGAGACATTTCATGTACAGTAGCATAAACTGATTGTAGCAAATCTTGTAGCTTTTAAGATATGGTATGTGATGAAAGCTCCATTAAGCCAAGACAAAAGCCGAAGACCCGCTCACACACAGGCAGATACACATTTTTGCTGAGATTCATGTGGGAACTTTCCAAGTACTTGTAATTTTTATGTTAAATTATAATTGTTCTACAGCATAACTTCACAACCACAGAAAACATTTAGGCAAATTAACATAATGCACTAATGTACTTTAACTGCCTTAAAAATTGATCTCTTCTTAGTTTCTTACCATTTGTCCTGGTGAGAGACATGGTGGTCACAGGCTTAGTAGGAAACAACAATAATTTACCAGCTAATCCTGGGAATCCCTAGGATATTCAGGGCCACCTGAGAGTTAAACACATCTTTGGGCTTGCTGGGGTCTGCAACCAAGTTGGTTCTGCCAGGAACACTTCCACTTTAACCAGCTCAACAAGTACCTCTCAATCCAATGGAAGTACTAACATTTCAACATCCTTCACCACATCTTAGACAGCCACACCTTAAGATCTGTGTACTGTAACACACATGTGTGTAGGAGGAAGCTGGACCGAAAAAAGGTAATTCCATGGCAGGCCAAGGGGTGGCGAGCGCACTAAACCTTTCTTTACTTTCTCTGCAGGACAAAGATGGAAAAACCTGCCTGATTTTTCATACAAGACATCACTTCTGGTTCTGGCGCCAAGAGTGATGTCACTTCCAGTTTCAACACCCAATAAGATGTCACTTCCAGTTCCAACACCCAATAAGATGTCAGTTCCGGTTCTGGACCCAAGAGTGATGTCACTTCTGCTTCTGATACAGATGACATCACTTTCTTTGATGGCCTTTAGTACTAGGGTGTTGTACCGTGTTAGCCATTATGAATGTAGAGAAAAGCCAAGCAAAATGACACCTTTTATTGGCTAACTAAAAAGATTGCAATATGCAAGCTTTCGAGGCAACTCAGGCCCCTTCATCTTGCCTGAAGAAGGGGCCTGAGTTGCCTCGAAAGCTTTGATGGCCTTTAAAGCCGCCATCTTTGCCACTACTCATCTGTTCATGTTGAGAACTCGCCCTGAGCACATCTGTGCTTAATTTGAATTAACCTTTGCAGCTAACTACAATATATGGGAGGCTGCCCCAAATCTTTTTGTGTGTCTGAGGTTGATTTCTTTCACAGTATGTAAATGAGGATGGGCATGTAGATTAATCATTAAATCATGAGCTTTGTTGGGGTGTCAGTTTGTAAAACTTGTTGTTTATGTTTAATCTGAATGTGAGCCATTTTTTCATTTCTCCAGGATGACATCCACTAAATGGGACATCTCATTTTTGTGTTTATTGTAAATAACAAATGTAGCAATTAAGTGTTATTGATGTGCAGCATCTTCGAGTGTTGTTGGTTCTGTTATCAGCTATGAGCAACAACTGACTTTAAGCCAAAGATCCTAAACAGAGCAGTCAGCTCTGCCACTTTACACCCCTAGATCCATGAAGCTCAGACACATCTTGTGTGGGCTTTGCATGTTCATTTTGTGTCCACATGTCTGGAAATTACTGATTGCTACCCAATCTCATAAAAAAACTCTAAACTGGTTAACTGTGTATGTTTACACGAGTAGGCCTTGTAATCAACCGATGTCAGTGTCACTGGAATAGTAAGTGGATTTGCAAAATGAACACTTTCATCTCAACTGTTTCAATTGTTTCATGCATTTCTGTGAACAACTCCTGTCAAATAAGATCCAAAAACTGCAGTGATAACCTTTTTATACTGGATTCTCTCAACAGCAACTTGGTGTCCTTTCTTTTGTCAATCACACACTGAAGAGGAGTCAACATGCACTTTTGAGGGTAGTCCTATTACAATCTAAAGAATGCAGGCTTATTATTTGATCCACAAATACAGCAATCAAATGAAATACACTCTGGATTCTCATACATGTCCTCCCATAAGACTCTGCTTTGATGTTATCTGAACCCAAATCTTTGCCATTATCAATCACTGTAGTGCCCTAAACAACAAAAATGGGCACAACTCTAAATGTCCTGTACAGCAAATTCAGAAGCTTTTCAAAGTATTCCTTTCACCTCTCAAAAATATCTTTAGTGTTGACAACCTTCTCCTTCGCTTGTTGAGTTCAAATTATTCAGCCTTTCTCAGTTATCGAATAGTTTGATATATTATTTTATTATATTTGCTACAATAAAAAGAACTTGACCTTGTCCACTAGCACAGTTTCTGCCTCTTGACCCCGTTTAGTAAAAACTGCTTGGAAGGTGTTGAAAATATGCAGAGCTGCCATGTAGGCTCATCACCCTCATGGTGAAAGTAGAGGATGAAATGACCAACAAGTCTAGAAGAGATCCATTTGGACTAGATCTTGTTTTAAAAATGAATTTATAGTTCAAAGTGTTCTCTCAACAAAATGTGTAAAACTTGCTTATGTTAATATTATGTGACTATGTTTAGAGACCTTATGAGACCTTACAACTCCAGCTCACCCAGGAACTTAATAGAATGCTCCTCTCCCCAACGTACTGAGTTCTCTTTGTATTTGTAACTTTTCTTTCTAAGTGCATTCCTTTGAAGCAGATTACTCATACTCCTTCGTAATGAACTCCAAGATTTCAGAAATGTTAATTTGAGATGGACACTTTCTTCCAGGAAGATACACCTTCTAGATATGGCATGTTCACTTAGTATTTGTTTATACAGGATTACTGAGGAAATTAAACGGCTCTCTCCCTCTTTCTCTCCATTCATAATGGCACCTCAGACAGATCAAAAGCATATTTTCAAATAAGTCCTTAGAACTGAAAGGTACAAAAAGCTATTAAAGCCTGAAAATTTGCACATTTTAAAAGGTCAATTGAGCATGGGTGTCACTACCAACACACAGTATCTGAAAAGTGCAGTTAATGAAAACGCTGAAAAATGATCTCTTTGAAACATAATCTAAAGTGAAAATGTTTAGGCACATTATGTGTTTTAAATTGTGTAATTTATTATAATACATCCCACAACCATGAACTGGAAATAAATTGAATGAATAAATACATACATGCCTTTTCTCAGATCAGTTTGTGAAATCCAATCGCCAGTGCCGAACATGACAACAGTGATTCCAGTTTATGGGTGAGCTTATACAAAGACAACCATTGAAGATTTTTCATACATTTTGACCACATATCTGTTTACCCTTTTGCAAAATCTGCTTGATCCAATTTTAAGACTGCAGAGATGCAAGCCTATCCTAGACAAGATGTCATTCAATCACAGGGCCCACACACTCATAAAAGGCCAGTTCAGTCATTAAATGAACCTAACACCCATGTTTTTAGGATTTGAGAGGAAAATCAGAGTACTCCAAGTTAAAAGCCTTGGGAATACAAAGAGAGCCTGCACACTCAGGCGAAGGAGTCAGGATTGTAAGCAAGAAACAGTGTCATTTGATCTACTGCCCAGGGTGGCCCCTGCACTAGAATTTTAAGTAATGTTTGTTATTTTCTGTAATAATTTGAATGATAACCAGAAGCCAACTTGGGACCTCACACTTAAGCGATAACCACAGTATAGAAACTGTGTTAAGTATTCAGGTGAGTTCTTGATATTATTTTATGGCCAGTAATTCATTGTGCTTCTTAGAGTTGGGGTAGTTAATCAAACAACTTAACCCATTACAAATGACTCACTGGTGTACAAAAATATTTTTTGTTTGCTACTGGGAACTTCAGACCAGCTCTTCATTAAGTTTTTATACTGATGTCATATATGAAATTGGAACTAAGCTAGCACGTCAGGTTTTTGAGATACACATCATTGATGTTTTGACACTTTTGTATATCAAGGTTAAATACTAGCTGTGTAAGCCCATGCTGTAAAAATCCCGAGCTCCTAGAAACCATGGATTCTGGCACTTCAATCAATCAATCGCATCGGTTGTGCATTAGCTGCTAAGCGAGGTTCCTTCCTCTATGGTTTTGTTTTGCCGATGTGGTCACTTCCATTGTCTGTCAGCGGCTAAGGGAGTTTCTCTCTGCTCAGAGGTTTCGTTTTAAGCAAGGTTCTCCTTCCTCTGCAGTTTCGTTTTGCCGATGTGCTCTCCTCCATTGTCTGTCAGCAGCTTTGTGAGTTTCTCTCTCCTCAGAGGTTTTGTTTTGCCGATGTGCTTGCCTTGCTTGTGTATTAGCGGCTAAGTGACTTTCTCTTTTGTCGCCGGTTTCACTTTGGCAACAGAATTGCTTTCTTTGAAAGTCATGCTGTAGCCTTGCACTTCCGGGCTGCCTCACACATCTGGTCCGGACAGACAGATACACACACTTCTATGTGTAGACATTTATATATAAGACCAACACAATATCTGGAGTTTGAACTATGTCCCACCCCATGTGTTTATTTTGAAAACAACCAGAAGATGATACCAGAGACACATTAAAACATGTTTATGTCAATTTACCTCAATATGAAAGTTAGGTCACCTTGCTCAAGAATGTCTGAGGCACTTGCTTTTGCGCTTGTACTGCACATCCGTCTCTCTTTGCAAGAACCAACAGTAGTCAACCATCATGCTCGGAGTTCATTTTCCCTGATATCAGTTTTCCATCACTTTTATATCTTGATGTAATCGTTCCCCATGCTCATCACTGACATTGCCCAGATTTGGTGGAAAAAAGCCAAGATGATAATGTAAAAAATGCGTCTTCAGTGACTTTCTGTCTCCCAGAATGTTCTCCACAAGCTCAGTATAATTCTTTGCTCTGCGACTGCCAGGAAAATTCTGGACAACCTGCATGACTGCTTCCCATGCTGCTGATTTAGTTAGCTTCAGTTTCCTTTTGAACTTATCATCAAGCATCAGTTCAGTTTAGGACCAACAAAAACACCTTCCTTAATTTTGGCATCACTTTTCTTGTGATCTCAGTTTCGGTTCATCGCCTTGACAAAATGTTTGATCAAGCCCAGTTTGATGTGAAGTAGTGGGAGGTACACCTTCTGACTGTTTACTAATGGCACATGTTTCACATTGTACCTGCCAGGTATGACTTCATATCGCTTCAGCCACTCTTTCCTACTGTAGTGTTTGGTATCATTGTGTCTGTCCCAAAGACCCAAGAAGCACATGTATTTGGTATATCCTAGCTGAAGGCCTAGAAGCAGTGAGACAACTATGAGATCACTCCAGAAGTTCCACTTGTGATCGGCATAACGTGTCAGTTTTAGAAGTGTTTCCATGGACTTATGTTTTCTTCAATCCAACAGCCTGTACAGCAGGAACAGATGCCTTCTGGTTTCCATTATGCAGTAATACTGTTTTAAGACTGGTTTTGCTTGAATAAATAAATAGTCTCCATTCCTCTGGCACATGTTCATCTCCCAGCTCATGCATGAGACCATTATTGTCAGCACAATAACAAATTTCTCCTTCCATTCAGTGAAACAAAGATTAAATGTTGATGTGATGATGATGTGATGATCAGGGAGAACAGAAATTCTCATATCCTTTCTTAATAGATTCCATTTATTCAGTCTTGATCCCAGCAATTCTACTTTCTCTTTCGACAGAGACAAGTCTCTAACCAGAGCATTCAGATCTTCTTGAGTTAACAGGTGAGGCTTTTCTTCATCCATTTCATACTCATACAACTCATCCACATAAGCAGTGGCACATTCTTCAACTGAACTTTCGTCACCTTCAGATGCAGGTGTGGAATGAGAAATTGAGATGGGATTCTCCAAGTCATGGGTAACAGGTTTAATGGCGGAAGGGCAATCCGGATACACAATTTTTGATTTATTTTTCTTGTTGAAAGCAACAATATTTGTTATACAAAAATAACAATCTGAATGATGGTTTGTTGCTTCCTGCCACACGGCAAGATTTTCTGACTTGTAATTAAGGGCCCCCGTTCAATCCCGACTGCCTCCCATATTTATATTTATATTTGCCATTTTCAGTAGTGAGCTACTCTTATTGTTAATATTACACAGTACACACATACACTTGGTTTGCGTCTGTAACAGACGCTGTACATTTATAGGACTTGTAAAAGTTACCTTTTTTTTTTTTACTTTTATTCTCTCAGTCACGATCACGATACATACTACCACCCTAGGCATCTGACACTGTTAGTTTTTATTTGAAACTGGGAGTAACTGTAGATGTGAGTGGTGTTTTGAGGCAATGGAACTGGACATTCTCTTATCTGGAGGGATAAAAGCTGACACACAAACGCTGGTGAATCTGCCTTCTTCGTATCTCACCGTCACTTGATTTTTTGTATTCAGTTTTATTGAGTGTTCCTGCTCATGCTGAATTAGTATGCACCTTATGGTCTATGATGTCAAAAAAAAAACAATAAAAAAACAGAGACATAGGTAAATATATTTAGGAATTATTCATTTTTTGACCTGTATAGTACATTTCAGAAAACATTTTGGCACGGATGCAACATTATTAATATTATTCATATTCATTCGCATAACATCTTGCGGTTGTAATCGGTGACCGTGTGTTTTTTTTTTTTTTTTTTGTTTTGTTTTGTTTTCCCCGATCTTGCCAGTCTCCATATTGCTGTATGGTGCTGTTTCTTTTGTACTCCAGGACATGCAGAGGAAATAATAGTACAGAGAGGTCAGTTCCGCGCTATATGCAATCATCAAATTCAAATGTTAACAGTTCACACACACGCAAGGACCGTCCTTCCTATATTTACGACGTGTGTACCTGTTACAATGTGCACACTTCTCTCTGTGCTTTGGTTCCTATTACATTGAAAGAGCACCTGACACTGACTGAGTTTATTTTCTGGGGGAAAGCGGCTGTCTTGGAACAGAAGCTTGTCGATGTTGCATTGACAATCGTGCACCAGAAGGCATGAGCTTATTCAGTGCGAGCAGGAACACGCAGGTGGCCAGTTGCAGTGCCTTGGAACAGAAGCTTATCAATGTTGCATCCTCCTTTTCTTTTTCCATCGTCTTTTCTAGTGAGATGTGATGACGAAGTTCCTCTGCAAGGTGAGCCATGAACACTCTTCTTTTCTCAGTGGTCCCCGTGCACGCCTTGCACAGTACATGTGCGTTGATCGCCGCCAGGTCAAGCTTGTTATAGCTTGATTGTACTGATGTGGTCCAGAAGTATCACTTTTATTAAAGGTCAGCTTGTATCATCTAGTCTAACATTGTAATGCCATCCAGTTATATTCTGGGCTTGTGCACAATGTGATTGTTTCATCTTTGTAAGGCTTTGTAAGTTTGTAAGGCTAAGCAAAACACTTTATCTTCCTTAGTTAAAATTATAAGTACTATGAGAATTCACATGATTGATCAATAACAGATATGCATAATACTCTAGGATGGTGCTAAGTATTGGCGGATATCTTAAAAATAGTGGATGGTTGTGTGTGTGTGTATAAAAAAGGCTTTTGATAATAGACCAGAATGAAGTTCTTTTTAGATAACAGACTGGGTGTGATTGTACAATACAATACAAGCATAGCAGGTTTCTCTGTTCCAGCATGCCCCATTTCTAAGGAAACACACTACTAAAATATGTGTATACAATAGACGGTGTAGAAAATGTACTTCTTTAGAAATTCTTCAAAATATAACATATTGTATGTGTCATCATTGTTTAGAACAGATTGGACAAACTGCCCTTGAAGAAATGCTAACATTTTTCAAAACTTTCAAGGATCAATGCAAACTTGTAAGCATCTCTTTTGATGTAAGCATATTTAGGGGCCCATCCCATTAGCAGAAGAACACAAGGTAGTAAATAACCTTGGAAGTGGTGCCAGTTCCATCGAAGGAATAATGAAGTGAAAAAATTAGGAAGTTCACAAAGCCAGTGTAACCACCAGGGGGTGCCACTGAGCCCTAAACCACAGACACATTAATATCTGACACACACATAGGATAACATAAAGGATATGTATTCATCCACAACACCTTCACAAAATCACCCGTCTTAAAGATCATACAGACTGATAATAAATCGAGCCAGTTCTTCCTCCTCCATTGAGTGTTACCTGCTGCCTCACAACTCTGACTCCCTGATGTGAGGCAGCGGGCTCTTTTTAAGCTGGACTAGGGAATACTTTCAGTGCCATGCCATGTCTTTCTGGGTCATGAAGAAAGTAGGGAGGTCCACCCCTGACAGTGCCCTCTATTGGAACTTAGGGAACCCAACAGGGCTGGGGTTGCCATATGAGGACCACTGCCACCTGGTGTATAGGGAATAGAACAGCCCCAAACTCTCAGCTTCAGCATGTCCAATTGTTACATCATACTGGCTGGGCATAAAGTTATTTCTTCATTCCTCCAGCCAATTTGCTTGATGTTCTGCACAGGTCTCCTGGCTGGGCAATAAATTATCCTCGTTCCTGGCCAGGACGTTCTCATCCTACACCAGTTATGCCCAATAAAACACAAGACTTACATTTAGTATTTAAAGGTACAGTGTTCAAGGATCTCAGTTTATCAGATAAGAACATTAGAAAAATTTGAACGAGAACAGGCCATTCAGCCCAACAAAGTTCACCAGTCCTATGCACTTAATTCTTCCATAAAAGCATCAAGTCTAGTTTTGAAGGTCCCTAAAGTTATGCTGTCTACCCAACTACTTGGCAACTTGTTCCATGTGCCTATGGTTCTCTGTGTAAGGAAATTTCCCTTAAGTTTGTGTAAAATTTACCTTTAACAAGTTTCCAAATGTGACCCTGTGTTCTTGTGGAACTCATTTTAAACTAACAGACTCGATCCATACTAATTTCTTTCATAATTTAAAACACTTCAATCATGTCACCTCTTAATCTTTTGTTTAAACTCAAAAGGGCCAACTGTTTTAATCTTTCCACATAACTCATCCTGGGCATGTCCTGGAATCAGCTTAGTTACTATTCTCTGGACTTTTTCTAGAACTTCTTTGTCTTTTTGGTAGCCCGGAGACCAAAACTGCACACAGTACTCCATATGAGGTCTCACCAGTGCATTATAAAACTTCAGCAGAACCTCCTTGGACTTGTACTCCACACATCAGGGCGCTATATAGCCTAACATTCTGTTAGCTTTCTTAATGGTTTCTGAAAGCCGTCTAGAAGATGATAGTGACGAGTCCACTACAACTCTTAAATCCCTTAAATCACTTTTAATTTTCAATCTCCCATTGTGTATTGAAATCTAACATTTTTACTTCCGATATGTAACACTTTAACACTTTACATTAACTTACATTAAATTTCATCTGCCCAAGCCTGTGTGCTGTCCAAGTCACTCTGTAATTATTCAATGGATTCCAGATTATCTTGGTATCATCTGCAAACTTACCAGCTTGTTACTTATATTACTATCCAAATCTCTCTCTATATAAAATATGTCTGCCTGTCTCTCTGTATGACTGTCCGCTTTTCACTAGAGAACTGTTTAACAGATTTAGATCGAGTTTTTGTCTATAATTTGCTTGAACACCGGTTGATTTTGCAGCCACTCTCATCGCGCTAAGTATCATAGTTCGCTTGCAGGAGCGATATATTTACACTAATTTGAGACACAGGCTGTGGGCCAAGGAGAGGGGGAAACATGACATCAGGAGTGGGGAGTTGGGCAGGGCCTTCATCACTCACACGCCAGGCTCCATTCGATTCACTCAACCTCTCGCCATGTTTTGTAGCATACCTTGCCTCCGCTTAGCTAGCATTTACCTGTTTGTTTATTGATTTCTAAAGTTTGCCCTGTTACACTACTACATGGGTGGAGCCACGGGGGACAGCTAGTATATACAGTATATAATATTTGTGTGTGTGTGTGTATAAAGGTTTGAACTGTACTTTGTGTAAAGCATTTGACCTGCATTCAGTATATAATGAATATAATTCTGTATAAATTCATTTTTATAATGGTGTGTTGCTATACTTTGAATGTGCATGATGCTCCCCTCTCCCTCTGAGGTTTGGAGTGTACCTTGCCTCCGCTTAGCTTGTGATACTTTTTTGTTTCTTGATTTTTAAAGTTTATCCTCTTTCACTACTACGCGGGCGGAGCTGTGAGGGACGGCTAGTTATTTTTAAAAAATAAAAATAGCAGCAGCCCTAACACTGTCCTCTGTAGGACACCACTCTTAATATCACCAAATTATGATAGGGTTCCTCATGCCATAACTCTCTGCTTCCAGTGTTTTAGTCAATTGTGCACCCATCTATACACTACACCTTGAACTCCTACTTCTTTGATTTGATGCCCAATCTCTCATGTGGCGCCTTATCAAATGCTTTCTGAAAGTCAAAATACATGATATCATACGCACCACTCATATCATATCAGGTAATTTCCTTTTTTTGCATCCTCATAGAATTCTAGTATCTCGTAAGTAAAACATGAGCTCCCTTGTCTGAACCCACTCTGACTGTTCATTCCATGTGCTGCTCAGTCTTATCTATACTAATAAAAGGCAAAGCCCTCACTGACTCACTCACTGACTCACTCATCACTAATTCTCCAACTTCCCGTGTAGGTAGAAGGCTGAAATTTGGCAGGCTCATTCCTTACAGCTTCCTTACAAAAGTTAGAAAAAAGTTTTGTTTTGGAAATTCTATGCGTAACGGTCATAACGGTCGATGTCTGCCATTTTGAACTGTCTTATTCATGGCCCCATCTTCATGAAATTTGGTAGGCGGCTTCCCTGCGCTAACCGAAATCGATGTACGTACTTATTTCGGTGGTATGACGCCACTGTTGGCCGCCATATTGAACTTTCCAACGTCAATAATTCTCCAACTTCCCGAGGAAGGTAGAAGGCTGAAATTTGGCAGGATCATTCCTTACAGCTTACTTACAAAAGTTAAGCAGGTTTCATTTCGAAATTCAACGCGTAACGGTCATAACGGTCGACAACGTCCACCATGTTGAACTTTCTTATTTATGGCCCCATCTTCACGAAATTTGGTGGGTGGCTTCCCTGCTCTAACCAAAACCAATGTATGTACTTATTTCGGTGGTATGACGCCACTGTCAGCCGCCATATTGAACTTTCCAACGGCCTTTTCATTTAATCCACGGCTTCTCTGCTGTTTTATTGTTCGTTTATTACCATTATAGTTAATGGGGTAGGTATTTTAGACTTACTTTACATTGTTCAGGTACCCATTTCCTTTATCGTTCCAACCATACCCCTATTAACATGTCTATCGAGGTGATCACCATCGATCGAAGAACTGTCACTTACCGAGTGGTTTCCATGCCCGGAGATGGCACATACCTTTTCCATTCTCTTTGTTACATACTGCACGCCCATATCAGGCTCACTCTTGATATCCGGAGGAACATTGTGTCTTATGTATTGAATGACTGGGACAGGTTCAAGGTGTGGACTGATGACGGTACAGGAGATAATTATACTACACAGGAGCACTATAAGAGTGAAATGCTTAAGCCCTTCACCTATGGTTCTGCATGTGAGTTGATGGCTGCCGCTGAATTGTTCGGTTGTCGCTTTCAAGTGTACCGAAATGGCCAAATATTTTACACCTTTGGACAACCACCAATGCCTCTTAAACATCTTAGATTCACAGGTGACAATTTCAGTAGTGGACACTTTGATGTTTATGAATGTTTAAACTCTCAAAAGCTAGATGTGAAGTTATCGATGAAACCGGTTGTATGCTTACAACGCTTGACAGATGCAGAATGTCACTTCAACACAAGTCCTGCAAATACTGTCGTAATTGAAACAAACCATGAAACTCAAACCGATTGTGACAGCAGCAATCCAAGCTGTGAGATTTGAAACAAGATTACTTTTCACATGGCCAACTGTACGTTGCATGCTCAAGAGTAAGCTCAGCGCACAGCTTGGTCATATTACAACCAGAGGGCCGAAATGACAATGTGGTATACAAAGAGATCCTTAACAAATAATTATTGGTATATTTTCCCTCAGTTTAAAAAGGTTTAATTTTCTTCTTAATAAAAATTTTAAGGCAGTACTTCGCCGCTGCGAAGCGCAGGTATTTTGCTAGTCCTTAATAATTCCTTCCAATAAATGACCCCTTATGCACATTAAGCTTACTGGCCTATGTTTACTTGGATTTGACAATCACCCTTTTTATATAAAGAGATAATATTTGACATTTTTGAGTCCTTCAGAATTTCCTGTGTCTAGTGACTTTCTAAAAATATGCATCAAGATTTTATATACAAGTATGAACTCACGGGCCTCCTTCAGGACTCAAAGATAAATATTATCTGGCCCTGGTGATTTGATTGATAAGAAGCCAAAGAGAAAAGCATTCCTAAATTATCCATACTTACACACATCTGAAACCTGCTTAATCCAGTTCAGTTCATGTCAGTCTGGAGCCTGCACCATCATCACTGGGTGCAAGGTGGAAAACAAACTAGGATAAGATGTCATTCCATTGCAGGACACTCACACACGTGCATATCTACACTCATTAACATTGAAAACAGTTTAGATTGGCCAGATAATCTAACCTGCACATTTTGGTGGATGTAAGACCAAAGTTCTACCCAAATTATGCCCTTTAGAAAATCTCACCTTATGTGGAGCAATTATTGTTGGCAGCAGATTTTCAAGAGTGGATAGCTGACAATTAGATGTCACTGGGAGACTGTTTTGAAAAAACATATCCGTTTCTACTGTAACATGTTCAAAAATAGCCCAGAAACAAATACTGGTGATTGTATCACTTGCTGTTTGACAATGAAGAAGCATTTCCATAAATCCATCCATCAGCCTAAAATCATAATTAGATTTGTATTTTCAACAGTCTTTTTGGAAAGAAATCAAAATCGGCTAACGCTAATCCATCCGTTTATTGTCAAGTTCAATAGTACTAGGGTGTTCTACTGTGTTAGCCATTATGTAGTGAGAAGTTAAGCAAAATGAAACCTGTTATTGGCTAACTAGAAAGATTACAATATGTCATTTTGCTTAATTTCTCACTATTGTCAAATTCAAGAAACCCAAATCAGAATAAAAGGGTCAGAGCCTATCCTAGGAATTTCAGGCACAAATCAGAAACTCACCTAGGATAGGGTGCCATTCAGTTGCTGGGAACTCTCACTTAAACAGGACCAACTATTCTAATAGCTTGTTTTGAAGTATGTAAATAAAAATCGGAGTTCCTTGAGAAAAAACAATGAATATATAATATAGTGCCTCATTTGTTAATGAATTGTCAGATGTATTATTCATCCTTATTACTAGTTATGATTGGGTTGGCATAGCTGGAGAATTTAATTTTCATGCAGATATTAATTATGACTTAAAAGTAAAGGAATCATTGAAAATTTTGAGAATTTTTGATTTTACTCAGCATATCCAGCAAATAACCATTGTCATATGTTAGATCTAGTCATATCAAGGAATGTATTGCTGTGATGTGATTGTGAATTTTTTTTTTAATACAACAATGTTCATAACTAAATTAAGGGAGAATGTATTATTTAAAACATTATCTTGATTGTATTGTTATTATAGGACTGAATTTTTTTTTTCTTTGCTTACCTCTGATATGTAAGTGCTTTCTCAAAATCCCTTGATTGAAGCATAAATGGACATGGGAGGTGGCTTTTGTTTTTAGGCACCCAGTATTTGGAATGTTTTACTGAAAGATATTATTTAGGGAAACATTGTAAAAAAAGTGCTAAGAATTTTACTTTTTCTTAAACCTTGTTTAAAAAAATATTAATCCTAATACTTTCTGAAATTATTTTACCATACACTTTGCTTACCATAGCTGGGTTGACTGGTCATACTATGTATGCAGTATAACAGCCATTCAAATACAGGTATATAGTAATGACAGCTTTATCATTAGTACAGTATATAACCCCTTCTTTTACTCATTTTCCTGTAACTGGATCCTGCTGTGCCCACCATTGACAATGTTTCCCAGTAATATCATGGAACACGTCATCAGCTTGAAGGAAAGCCCTTTAACAGTAACCCCAGCATCATCAGATCAATGCAGAAGTTGATATTTTCCTGGATATGACTTTCTGGAGGTTTTTGGTCTAGTTGGCAATAACTGTTCTCGACAAAAGAAATTAATAACATAATCATATCATCATTGGGTAATAGTGTTAGCAACTTATTTCTCTGTATATCTCATTAATTAATTCTATTATTATCTACCATACGATTTTATCTTTATCTATTCTATTTATGGCTTTTTTGTCATTTTATTGCTCTTTTTGGTAGCCTAACATCCTTAGTAGGGCTGCTCACATTGCCACACTAAAATAGTGATCATGTGACTGTGGCAGCAATACAATAAGATATTTAAATGTCTTTAAAGAAATAAACTAACATAGTAATTGACCACTTTCTATTTAAAAAATCCATAACCCAGTGCCTGATTAAGAAAATATGACAAGCAAATGCTAATGATTAATGGCATTCTGAATAGGTTGAACCAAAGTGATTAACTAAAACAGAAACAGCAGAGAATAAAACTAGACAAGGAATGACTATACTGTACTAAAAAGGTAAGGTAAGAGGTAGACGTGACAGGTTTACCTTAAAAATCTTACACCATTGTCCAAGGCATTCAGCAGAAGCACAGACAAATTGGCAAGGTTTAGGACCAGGAACCCTGGAAATAAAACCAAACCATTCCAGTTTACATGAAGCCAAATGGACTGGGGTGCAGAAAAATGGCAGCAAGGCTTCCAGACTTTTGGGTCAAAATTTGCAATTTTTGGCTCTGACTTTGTCTACCGAAGAACTGGAGAACAGTTCATGGATGAATGTCTGCAGGCAGCATTGGAGGTTTGGGGCTGCTGAAAAGAGGAGCAGAGAATCCTGCAACAGATGGTTATGTCCCCCACAGAGCTGATTAATTGCAGAAACAGAAGTAAGTAGGACAGCCAAACTCTGCAATTGGAACTGTGGCAAGTTTTTCAAGATGTCTGGAACAACTGACCATGCGAGTACCTTCAGAAACTACAGGCAAGGGAACGTAAGAGAAGGCAAATGATGGTCACATCAAATATTTGATTTTATTTATATTTTTTTAGTTTACTGCACTTTCCGGAAGGTTTTGAAATATATATAAATAGAGACAGCACACTCATAAAGATTTGGGGTGGTAGCCCCGTATAGTGTAACGTCCAGAGTAGCCTTTCCAGGGTGATATATTCAAACAAATGAATCGAACAGAGGACAACATTTCAGGAAATGAGTGGATTTTTATAATGAGCTGGCAGGAAATGAGATACCTGTACACAGGGAATGCTGGGAAACAACGGAAAGGTGGAAATGACGTGGAAAACCTGAAGCCGAAATTGAAGTCATCAGGTGGGGCTAGAAAGAATGCCATTGTTGTTGTACATGTGGAAGTAAGATTGTCTGCCAGTCTTCCAAAAGCTGCCTTTAGAGAGATATTATTGCTTTGTTCCAAACCCGCTTTCTTTGTGTTATCACGTTTCATTGAGCCCGTCAGATACTCCATATATATATATATATATATATATATAGTGAAATAAATAGATCTTGACACAAAAGAAGTTTGGGGCAGCCACCCATATACTTGATTCAGGCTGCAAAAATTAGGTTTTGGTTGCACAAAAGTTTACAGATTGAGTCAACAACAGAACTGTTTGCAAAGAGGTGGTTGGGCTTCTTTTATGGCTGGTCAGCAGAAGTGATATCATCTAGATCAGGAACCAGAAGTGACGTCATCAGGGCATGACCGGAAAAGTGCCGTCATCAGAATCAGTCAGAGTTTCCCATGTCTGGTCTGCAGAGCAAATGGTAAAAGTAAATGAACCAAATAGCTTAAAATAGTGTTTTATTCCTAAGCTTTTGATTCCTACCCAGAATCATCATTAGAGGAAAATGATTAGGCTTACAACAACAACACAATAACAACATTGATTTATATAGCACATTTTCATACAAAAATTTAGCTCAAAGTGCTTTACATAGTGAAGAATAGAAAAATACAAGGCACAGTAAGAAAATAAAATAAGTCAACATTAATTAACATAGAATATGAGTAAGGTCCGATGCCCAGGGAGGACAGAAAAAACAAAAAAAACTCCAGACGGCTGGAGAAAAAAATAAAATCTGCAGGGATTCCAGACCATGAGACCGCCCAGTCCCCTCTGGACATTCTACCTCACATAAATGAAACAGTCCTCTTTGTATTTAGGGTTCTCACGGAAGGACTTGATGATGATGGTCATGTAGACTTCTGGCTTTTAGTCCATCAATGCTGGAGCATCATGATGCTTTGAGTAAGTGGTGGTGGCGCAGGCCGCCACCACAAAGAAACTGGAAAAGGAAACAGAAGAGAGAATAGGGATCAGTACGGATTACAGCAACACAAGGCAATATATAGCAAAGAAGGTGAGGAGGATAGGTGGATGTGGGGTTGTGAGGGAATTCCTTATCATCACGGGGTATCAGAAGATACAGAGCAGGAATCAAGTAGCACACAAGCCTACAAACACGCTGCACACAGTCCTATTTAATACGGGGACGTTGATATATTTATAGATATTTATAGTATGAGACTGGAAGGGACGGAGCCTCTGGATGGGGTTTAGTAATTCGAACTGGGCAACTTCTCATTTCTGCAAAGCAAGAAAGAGATATTACAGTTAGCGTACCTGGGAGTGGTACTGCAACATTCAATATTCTGAGGGACCCTCATGTGTCTATGCGTGACTATCTATGTATATATATATATATATATATATATATATATATATATATATA
>JANRMT010062853.1:3620047-3677360 GCA_026402145.1 Polypterus bichir lapradei | reverse complement strand
TATATATATATATATATATATATATATATATATATATATATATATATGTGTGTGTATGTATGTTCATAGGTCTGAATCGCAATCTGATTATTTTCTGGTTGGCTTGCCAGTCGGCAAACATCTGCCACGTCCTCTCAGTTGTGAGAAGCAGATCATAGATATGTGATATGGTACCTGCCAAATAATACAAAGAGTACGCAACATGTGTTTTGCCCTGATTGTGGCTTATCACATGTATGCACCTTTGCTTCTCCCTATGGGGATCAAACCTCAGACATTAGTGCCTGAGGCAGGGTCTCTAACATTGCACCATGGCAGGCTGGTTCACTTGCATTACAGGGGGAAGATCGAAATATTACATTCATATGTTTTGTCGAGCTTGGGTCACAAAGTTGCACAGGAGAGTTCAGCAGGTTTTCCAAGGAGTTGAAACTTTATTGCTGTTCTGCCAGATACAAACACTCTTACAGAGGCGATCCGGCCTAGCCATCAAACTTGACACATCGGCTTTGAGTCCTCCTCAAAACAACACAAAGTCTTCTTCATCAAGAGGGTCTAGCAGACTGGTATCAGCAGCTGGGAGAGAGGAAGTCTGGGGGAAGAGAAACAGGAGAATGAGGCTTCAGGATGGCCGTGGTTCAGTCTTTTAAATGTTCGTAGCGTGGCAACCCAGCAAGTCGGCAGCTGATCCCACAAAGAGGAGCTGTAAGTGTGAGTTTGTTACCCATTAAAAAACTGTTTAAGAGGGGTTTCTGAAGGGCTGCCATGTCCCCATGCAGCAGCGGTCACAGTTTGAATCGCAATATATGGATGGTTACCTATCAGGTAAAGCGTGTGGTCGGTCAGCCAGTTGGCAAAAATCTACCACATCCTCTCTGTTGCAAGAAGCAGATCATAGATATGTGATACCGTACCTGCCAAATAATACAAAGATTACGTGACATGTGTTCTTGGTGTATCAAGTGTGATTGTCAGAGTGGAGAGGGGTCTCCCTTGGTGACTTGAGTGAGATCATCTGAGCAGCAGTGGGGCTGTCTCCTTATTGAATTGAGAGTGATTGCTGGAGTGGTGACCCAATTCAAGACCCACCGCAAACCACTACCATTATAAACAACAGCAACTAGCGACCCACCAGCAGAAGTCCCAGTGGTTGAGAAACACTGAACTAGTGAGTCTAATTTGTGCTGCTGTGGGTAAGTGTGCGCTGTGGGAGACTGTGACTTTATCTTCATTTTGGCTTCTGCATAGTGTCCAGTGTTCAGGATACCCAACATGAACTATAGAGAGTAGGAACACAAAAAGATTTTTAAAATTTAATTTGCAAATATGCAGCATGTGGCGTATAAAACTGTGAAGAAACATTTTAATTTGATGTCAGTCAGCATTGCTCTCTTATGTAATGCAGCTTTTAGGCACACTCTGTTCTCTATTGACTTTTTCATAATTGTCCAATTAATGCTGTGTCTGTAAGAGGTTGTACTTCACAACACTCCACAAATTTAAGAATTCAGTCCAAATCTGAGGGTGGCCCATACTGAAAATCAATAGTAAAGTCAAATTAAATTTTTTCAACTAAAAAGCTGTTTTATTTCAAGTGACATTTTGCTACAAGGTTACAAGCAAATAAAATGTGGTCTCTGAGGGTGAATCTGCCAGGAGCAAAGACACTTAATAAGGCACAGCGGTACAAAAGTATTACATTAATCTATTCCACAACATGGGCCTCTTTTGCTGTCTGCAATATTGATTTCAAATATTTTTCTTGTTTGAATGTCAACACCAAAAGCTACTCATGTGTTGTTTTTCTGTTCTGCAGCTGTGAAAACTGGGCGGCTCCAGTCTCATTATTAAGTTACATTGATTAATATTTGTCTGACGTTTCTATTGTTCTGTCAGATATTGGCAGCCCAACAGAAGACACCAAATTGTCATTTTTGATAAGTCAGCTTTAAAGTAAAGGGAGTTGATGAGTTAGAGTTCTTCAGTGGAGCAGATATTAGGTCATGTTTGTTAATTGGGTTTATAAAGCACATTGCTGTCATCAGACATCCATTATACAGTATGGTGTAGTGGCTAAGATACTGGACTTCAAAACTCAAGGCTGCCACTTCAATGCCCACCTCTAATTTACGATGTGCTACCCAGTAATGCAATAATAAAATATGGATGGAGATAATTGTATTGAATCCTGATCTTCTAGGTCACTTTGGTTAAAACTCTCTGCCAAATATTTAATAACTATGCAGTGTGGCAGATGGCCGGGGCCCTTACCAGGCCGGGAAGCCCTGACAATGGAAGGACCAGGGGAGAAGGTATTTCCAGGACGTTTCTCCCCTGGACCGACAGAGGGCAGCCCCCTTGGTTTCCAGCATGGCCACGGGTCATGAGCATATAAGCTCAACCCTGTTTGGGCCCCTTGGCTGCCGCCACTGGTGTAAGGATGTTATCAGGGCCCTAATTGGAAGCATTTCTGCCACACCCGGAATTGCTGTTGGAAGAACTTCGTTGTGTCCTTCCAGGTTCCCTATAAAAAGGAGCCAGTTACCAGAAGTCATCGGCTATAGTCGAGAGGAAGAGGACAATAGGCCTGTAAGGAGGACTGAAGGTGACGGCGAAAAGACCGTGCTTGCCTTGTGTACTGTGTTGTGCTGTGGGGAGCAGAGAAAAGCACTCCCCGACTGTAAATAAATAGTGTGCTTTATGGACTACAATAAGTGTCCTTTCTGTGTCTGTGCATGACAATCTAAAACACATGATGGAGCCAGTAGGACATTGTAGGTAGAGCTAATGAGACCAAATCAGTATATTGAACTGGACGGATTGCAAAATGAAAAATCACTTTTGTATTATTGTCAGTCCTCTAAAGGTTCTCAGAGGCGGTCATTGACTGTCAAATTGTCTGGTTAATGTGTTTACTTTATTGTTATACAGTATGTAACAAGAACATTGGAATTCATATGACTCTCCTCTTTTTAAAAAAGGTGTGTGAAGAGGAAGTAGTTATGTATGGAGAAGAGTTCATGAAATGGGAGATGGTATGATGATTTGATTACAAGTTTACAGATTTTCATTCTGATTCAATGAAGACATAAATATAAAATGACTACATGCCAATCAAATCTATTAACCTTTTTTATTCTGTATAACTTTGCAATCCCAACACAGTGAAAGCAATGTTGTCCCATGTGTGTATTTTTACAGCATCACAAACCTGCTTAAGACTTTCAGAACATGGGTTCGCATTGGGTAAGAAATTTTGTACCACCTCTGATACAGTTAGTAATGCTCTAAAGCACAACAGCAGCCCTACGCTTTCAAGGGTTATTTTTCAGTATTTTTTAATATTTAATGCATTCTTTGAGAGGCTGGTCCTAAAAAAGTTATGGTTCCTGGTTTCAGAATATTGGGATCCTCTGCAGTTTGCCTATCAGCTACTTACAGTATACATACGTGTAGAGGATGCTGTCATCCATCTGCTCCACAGAGCCTACTCCCACTTGGACAAAGTGCATTATTTTGCATTCAGAAAAACACATCGGTATGGTTTTTACTTTTATAAGACATTTAGAAATATTTCTATTTTTTTCTAAAGTTATAAATGCTCAACTCTCTTTTGTTGTTTTCCTATTTTTTTCTCCTTTTCCTGTGTAGTTTGCTCTCTTCATTTAACCCTAATAGTGACAATTAGCAACCACCACAGCAGACACCCGGGATGATGAAAGCAGCAATGACTTCAGCGTCAGACCTGCTAATTAATAAATAATCAATTAAATAATCAGAACACCTGGAAAAGCAGAATGGAAATTAGGTTGAAAATACTGTTACCGACTTAAAAAACTACAACTTCCCAATATAACTACAACTTCTCCATATAATAAAAATGTACCAAACTTAGTTTGTAATTTCTACATCGACTCCAAAACACAGAAACTGGGAAATAATGACTCACTTAATTAGGCAAAGAGTCCAATGAAAAATGGAAGTTGGTTGGAGCAAAAACCTGCAGCCACAGTGGGTCCCCAGGATCGAGTTTGGGAGCCACTGATCTATACAATCAAGTCAAAATTGATAAATGTGAGGTTCTTCTCTTGCAACTTCAGCCCTTTCCAAGTGCATCTGTAATTAGCTGATTAGCTGATTTCAAAAACAATCTTAATATCTATAATCTACACTCTATATATAAAATCCTAAGCCTAAAAGTGCAACAATTTTGTGCAACGATTTTATGTGATGTTTTTTGTCTCTCAGGCTTATTTCAAAACCTACATATACATATACAGTACATATCCATCCATCCATTATCCAACCCGCTATATCCTAACTACAGGGTCACGGGGGTCTGCTGGAGCCAATCCCAGCCAACACAGGGCGCAAGGAAGGGACCAATCCTGGGCAGGGAGCCAGCCCACCACAGGTACATATACATATTCACATATATATTTGGTATCATTCTTTTCAGAATTTATTGAACTTTAATGTAATGTTGTTAGATTTTCAGATTCTTATTCCATTTTTAAATTATAAACTAAAAAATATCAACAACTAATGTCCCACGAGACAAGATATTGTGCCAAAAGATTTAACCATGTCCGGGGCCGGAAATAAAAGACAAAGAGTAGGACAGCGGCTGTACAGGCTTTTAAATGTTCAAAGAACCGTGGAGGATGCAAATCATGGGGCACAGCAGCAGCAGTAAGCCAGCAGTTGATCGAGTAAAGAGGAGGTAAAAAGAAAAAACAACTATTTGTTTCCCATTGTATCACCATTTAAGAGGGGGTGTCGGAGGAGCGACCGCATCTCCTTGGGGTGCGTTCAGCCCCCCTCTTCACAACACGAGCGGCAGAGACGTGAAGTGGCTGGCGCGTAGCACGGGATGGGTGGGGTTGGCGAGTGAATCGAGCAGGGGGGAACCCCCTAGTGTAATATAATGTTTTAAAAATGATGCTCTTTTCTTGTAATTACTGACTCTCTACATTGATAACTTTGTATGTATGCACAAGCTCCTGCTTAAGGTAACTTGGTATCATTGGGTAAGAAACATAAAGAAAGGTGCCTGTCAATCTAAATCAAATTTGCCTATTTAATTCTTTGAGAATTCACAAGGATACATTTTTTTTTCTTGTTATACCAAATACTATTTTATTCTCTTCAGTAAAATATTAATGGATGGACCTTGCAGTTTGGGTGGGAATGTCCCCTGAGGCCCACTCAAAACAATATGTCTGCTTTCAGTAGAGGCACTACACCAGTGACTACTACAGGGTCGATTGGCAGTGTCTGTATTCCCATTTTGAAAGTCCTTTACACTTCATCTGACACATGCAGGAGTCTCTAAATCAATGATAAAATCATGTGTAAAGGTCAGTCCTTGTTTTCTAAATGGCTGCTCCTTCTCTGCCATTTTCTCACACTTAGCAATACTGAGGAAAGTGACATAATTTTTTTCCATTGCGCTTTGAGACAATAGATGGAACTACAAATTTTAAAAAAGTACATTTTTTAATATTGTCGGGCATTTCTTGTAATCCCAATATACTCAATTACTTTTGGCACAACCCTAGTGTTTGCTTATCACAAGCCAATTTCTTATGAATTGTAGGCACCTTATTAATTTGAATGCTTATTTTGTCATTTTCTTCTGTTATCCTGCTTGTCTTATTTAATATTTAGTTTTCAAATTTGGAAAAAGAGATTTACAAAATGGATGGATGGATCAATTAATTTTTTTCTAGCTGCCAATCACCAACAAACAAACAAAGATGTAAATAATGGCTGAGAGGATGAGTCAGAACCCATGTGTTTGATTATTAAAGACTGAAGAAAAAATTAGGACACACATTTTGACCCAACCACAGATTCTGAGACATCTCATTTTACAAGGCTACACAGTACATGAAGACTGAGTTGTCAAACTTTTATATCCCGGAAATATCTCTGTAGTAAACTAACTTGTTTAAAATATGCACTATGATGAATTACTTCAATAGTATTGAAAGATTACACTTCTAAGTGTTTCTGAAAGGACCAAAACAGGAAAATACTGAGCGTCATCTGACTAATAAAATACAAGCCTATAAACCACAGAGTTCCTTGTTCAATACCAGAGTCTTAGTTAATCTGCGAACCTCAACTAAGTGCTTCATCTGTCTGATTAATTCAAGTATTAAGCAAATATAAAATACAAATTACATTATACAGAAAAATAAAGCTTTAAAAACAAGATACCTTTTTCACAGTACAGTAACTCATTTTCCTAACTACACAGCTTATGGTCAGGAATAGTGATTGCAGTCAAAATACAAGTGCAAAAGTCATTCACCAACAACCTCCTATTTAATAAGCACAGCCAAAACACTAAGATAAAAAATGATTTGAGACAAGGGAGCAAGAGCCAAAGCCAGAATGACTAAATACTTAACTTTCTTTACATGCAAATTCACTGGTTCAACCTGCAGTTGGTGAAAGCAGCTAATGCTGCAGCATCGTAATTGATCGGCTCATATCAGAAGGTTGTTTCTAGGAACAAGGAAAAGTCCCTGAGTAGTTCACTGCCTGATTGCAGCAACTTTCAGCATGATGATGTGGCATAGTTAGAAACTAAGAGAAAAAGAATTTAAAAAGTGTTGAAAATCATACATGAAATTAAAGACTGAAAACTGAAAACACTCATAATTAAAATTAAGCAGAATGAAATTGACAAGCCGAGACGGTGAAGCAGGATTTTGAAATCCATTTAAAATGTGCTGTAAATGCATTTTAATTGGATTGGAAACCAACAATACCATTGGCTGAATTAACAAGAAGTGTCTTGTATCATTAAGCAATCAAAATGTTACAGTTTGAATGGTTTAAGCCTACCTTGCTAGAACTAGACTCTGCTTCTTTATCAGTGCCTAATATGGCACTAGGTTGCACAATGTGTGGAAAGTATCATGAACCAGAGAGTTCCTAAGCACCAAGTCCCAAAAACCGTTGCAAAAAAGCCTCATGAGTGCAGGGATCTGTCAAACTTTGACTTGAAGCTAAAAGGGGTGAACAAAGAAACTTTACAGATAAAAATATCTATTTTACAATAATTCTTTGAAAACAAAGAAGCCCGGATGAGCTTGGAAGACACAGAAGGAGTTGCACAAAATAGGCAATCCAGCAGCAAACAAGTCCCAATTCAAAATCTGAAAAAATGGTGAAAAACAGAGCAAAAAGGGCAAAATCTAGGATTCCACAAAAGCGCAGTAATCAACAGAGGAACTCACCAACTCCACTAAGCGTGTTCAATGAACCGCCAGGGACTGCTTGCTTCCTCAGACTATATGGGGTTGAGGGCAGTCGCTTGGCAGAGACAGACTGCTGGCTGTGCCTCTTGAGGAACTACCTGCAAAACATATAAAACATAATAGAATAATAATAATAAGGAGAGATACTTAGAAATGAAATAGTTTGCAAAATAAATAAAAACATAGAATACAAAAAATTAACATATGTAGCAACATTAACATAAACAAAAGAATCAAAAATGAACAAAAGGACATAATTAAAGGAATTTAAAGCCATGCCATAGGTGAAACCCTGGCTGAAATGTAACAGGGCATAGTTAGTGACAAACTAAAGATGGTAAATATCTGTGTCACGTATCACAAGTATCTGTTCACATTGCAAAATTAGGCTGTCTGAGAGCTTCAGAGGCCGTCTATGAGAGACATCCTCCTGCGGGTTTTACCCTGTAAGTCTGTGCCATGTTTTAGTGTTCCACATTCAATAACTGTCATAAAACACAGTCAGGACCATAACAAAAGAGTTCTTCTGGACATTTTTGGCGAAGACAGCTATTAGTTTACTCCTTATTATAATTGTGTAATTTCCTGTACAAAATATGGCCCAAAAAGTTCTAAGCATTACAGTTTTTTTGGTCTAGAGGGTCAAAAAAATTCAGGTGAGGAGAGGGGTGTTGGCTTCAAAAAGCTCAATATCTTCCATGACTAGCCATGAAGGCAAGTCAAACGGTATATCATACAGTATGTGGGTTTGGTTTTTTTTGTACTGGTGAGTCAGGAGACGTCAGCAGGGAAATGTTCTGTTGAGCTGAGTTAATAAAACATTTCTAAACAGTCTTTAATCACAGTGACGCTGAACAAGCCCCCCCCCCAAAGTGCCACACTGACAAAGAAGTAAAGTAATTTAATGGCTTTGAGTGCCATGATTAGGCCAACTAACCCCCAAGAGTGAAAAAACATGTCACTCAAGGTAAAAGGTGAATCTTCTAAGTGGGCTTACTGCCTGTAAGAGATTCAGAAAACAGAAACCCCCATCAAACCATTGGGCTGTTTATATTGGTTTATATCTTCTTAGCCACTTTACTTTGAAGAGGTTGCTTATCTTTTGTGCCGCAATTTTGCCACCCCTAAGAAAAACAAACACCCACCCCCTTGGTGGCAATTTCCCAACTGAAAGGAAGCCTCAGATAAAAGTGACTCGTTTCTGATGGGTGGGCGACCTTTCCATGGGCCGGTCAACAAAGCCCAGCTCTATAATGGAAGTCCAAAAATAAGCGACCAATAACATATTGGTTCTTTTAGATTTGAGGCCTGGCTGTTCCAAGATTACTCTCAGCAGGAGGAAGAATGCGAAACAGACACAGGCATCCCCTCAGACTTGGGAAAGAGGGGGGTGGGTGGTAGGAGCTGACTGTGGCCAATATAATAGCAGAGCTTTATCATCTGCGTCCAAAAGTGTGGGTGCCTCACAAGCCTGTCCACAAGTATTTTATGGAGTGCTTTCAAAGATTTTCCGAAACAAATCATGGGGTCTGCTTCTGCATGCCTGGGACCACATCTGTGGAGGCCAATTCATTTATATATGCAAATCATTCATCCTACAGCCTCTCATAGTTGAAAATGTTTATATCTTTTAATTACATGTGGGGGAAGGGGCTTAGAATTAACCTAATGGACCTTTTGGAACAAAATACAATATATGAATGTGGAACATGAATGGGGAGATTTTGTGCGGAAACAAATGCAAACTTCCAGAGATGCAGTAAAGTAGCGTGAAAATGGATAGAAATTGGACTGTGGTTCCTTTTCTTATATTGCACATCAACAGCTTGTAAAGCAAACTTTTTTAAAGGCCTCCCAAGAAAACTGCAAATCTATTGTAGAAAATCTAATTGCTGGTGTTTAAACTCTTTATGAGGTTTTATTTAAGCAAGAAAGTGAACTGAAAATCCATCCTAATTAACAATGGTACAGTATATAAAAACTGAGGCTAGTGGAATTGAATCTGCAACCTTCCAAGTTAAAGTCAAAGTAAACTTTATTGTCATCTCAGCCATATACAAGTATACTGATGGCTAAGCTCAGAGTACAACTAAAACAAGGCAGTGTGCCCAAACAGACATGACCATGCAATGTGCACACTATTTCAGCAGGCAATATGTCAATACAATTAATTGTCACAATTACACAGAGACCCATGGTATGCAATTTCCACAGATCGGTGTATTGACTGATCTATAGATTTGATAGATAAAGTGACTTGTGCATAAACTGGAGGAAGACATTGTGATCTAAGATGCTAATGTAGGTCATGGTGGGCCGCATTGTGTTGAGGAGTCTGAGAGCCTGGGAGAAAAAGCTGTCACATAACCTGACAGAGCTGGCTCTGATGTTGCAGTTATCTTCTCCTAGATGGACAAAGAATGAAGAATCCATGAAATGAATAAGAAGGCTCTTGCCCATTGCAAAAGACCTTGCAAACACAGCGTCTGGAGAACATGTCCTCCCGAAAAAGGAGAGACACCCCAATAATATTCTCTACTGACTTCACTATTCTCTGCAATCTGTTGAAGTCAGATATGCTGCAATTGCTGTACAGGACAGTAATACAGCTAGTCAGAAAACTCTCTGTGGTGTATTTGTAAAACATGGTGACAATGGGAGACGAAAAGCTTGGTGGCTTCAGTTGCCTCAAAAAGTTTAGTTAAGGAAGTTGTATTGTTGATCCATGTAAGATAACTCAGTTATGTGGACATGGGGGAACTTGGTACTCTACAACCTCCATAGTAGAGCCATTGATGCATACTGGGATGTGGTTGGGATGGGTTTTTCTTGAAGTGAAAAATGATCTCTTTAGTCTTCTTAATGTTGAGGGATAGATTGTTTTCTCTGCATAAAATGGCCAGCTGTTTGGTTCACAAGTCCACAAACTCGACTGAACTTTCTAAGACTGCCTTGCTTCCAAGTTTTCAAATGTGTATTCAAAGCAACTTGCGAACGAAAATGAGAAAAGGCTGGGCAACACTGCCCTAAAGGTGGTGGACATCTCCAAGGAACAAAGGGGCTGACTTCCTGGGGCAATGCCATTTCTGAGCAGGCTAGAGAAGGTCCTGGCCTGCTTTGTGGGAGTTTTGGAAGGTCTCATACTTCTTTCACCACGTTTTCTACTCCATTTCACAACAACCTTTCATTTGTACCAACAGCATGCTATTATCCAGGTGTACCAGGAATGTTGCAATTATTAAAATTATGTTATGGATTTCCTTGGGTCCCTTTCACATTTTTCTTTTGGAAATGCTATTTTTATGTATAAAATACTTTAAGACTGATTTAATGTTTTCCATTATGTACCTTACTTATCGTGTGCTGCAATTATGTGAGTCGGTTGTTCGGATGCTGGTCCCAGTTTAAGGGAGTGTGGTTTTGCTCAACCCGATGTGTGATGTTATTAGCGTTATATTCTGGTGCTACAAGTATTTCGTTATCTGTGTTTGGATAAAAAAAAAAATAACTTTTCAATATGTCAAGTTACTTTGTTCTCAATTTCTGGCTTGATTTTATTGTGTGTCCTTTTCACTATGACTTTGCTTAATGATCTTCAGCTTTTTTTCCTTCTCCTGGTAATGACTTTTGCTTTGATCTTGAAACAGATTTAAATTTCTCTAGTCAATCCTCTCTTTATTTCTCATGTTTGGCTCAGTTATAACAAAGAGCACAAATTCATCATTAACTTTAAGCATGGTATGGCTACAAAATTTTCCCTCAGTGAAGTCTGTTTAGATCAGTGGTCTCCAACACGTCGCTCACGAGCTACCGGTAGCTTGCAACCCCTTTCCAAGTAGCTCACCAAAGGATTAATGAATCCTGCATAAATTTGAAAACTTGATTAGTCAAATTAGGGGTGGGCGATCTTTCCAAAAAATCATATCACGATCCTTTTAACACAAAATCACGATCCACAATCTGAATGGCAATCCATCTTTTCAATGTGGCATACACTTAAGAGAATACCTGGACTCAAATTGATCAAGACCTAAGTAACATTTTATTTTAAATATCAAACAAAGTTGAATTAAATTGTTTTCTTTTTCGCTAGCTAAGTGGAGTTAAGGAACATGCCCCAAAGCTGACGAGTGAGTGAGGAAGGCCCCTCCCCTTGGCCCGTTGCATCTCAATCGGATTTGCACAAATAAATCGGTAGCGCAAGCCAACTATGATACATAGAGAAATAAGAGAAGTAGCAAAATTAACCGGAATGTTCAAGCAAATTATAGAAAAAAACCCGATCTAAATCTGTTATGTACAGTGGGATGCAAAAATTTGGGCAACCTTGTTAATAGTCATTATTTTCCTGTATAAACCGTTGGTTGTTACGATAAAAAATGTCAGTTAAATATATCACATAGGAGACACACACAGTGATATTTGAGAAGTGAAATGAAGTTTATTGGATTTACAGAAAGTGTGCAATAATTGTTCAAACAAAATCAGGCAGGTGCATAAATTTGGGCACCACAAAAAAAGAAATTAATTCAATATTTAGTAGATCCGCCTTTTGCAGAAATTACAGCCTCTAAACGCTTCCTGTAGGTTCCAATGAGAGTCTGGATTGTGGTTGAAGGTATTTTGGACCATTCCTCTTTACAAAACATCTCTAGTTCATTCAGGTTTGATGGCTTCCAAGCATGGACAGCTCTCTTTAACTCACACCACAGATTTTCAATTATATTCAGGTCTGGCGACTGAGATGGCCATTCCAGAACGTTGTACTTGTTCCTCTGCATGAATGCCTTAGTGGATTTTGAGCAGTGTTTCGGGTCGTTGTCTTGTTGAAAGATCCAGCCCCGGCGCAGCTTCAGCTTTGTCACTGATTCCTAGACATTGGTCTCCAGAAGCTGCTGATACTGAGTGGAATCCATGTGTCCCTCAACTTTGACAAGATTCCCAGTCCCTGCACTAGCCACACAGCCCCACAGCATGATGGAACCACCACCATATTTTACTGTAGGTAGCAGGTGTTTTTCTTGGAATGCTGTGTTCTTTTTCCTCCATGCATAACGCCCCTTGTTATGCCCAAATAACTTAATTTTAGTTTCATCAGTCCACAGCACCTTATTCCAAAATGAAGCTGGCTTGTCCAAATGTGCTTGAGCATACCTCAAGTGGCTCTGTTTGTGCTGTGTGCGGAGAAAAGGCTTCCTCTGCATCACTCTCACATACAGCATCTCCTTGTGTAAAGTGCGCCGAATGGTTGAACGATGCACAGTGACTCCATCTGCTGCAAGATGATGTTGTAGGTCTTTGGTGCTGGTCTGTGGGTTGACTCTGACTGTTCTCACCATTTGTCGCTTCTGTCTATCCGAAATCTTTCTTGGTCTGCCACTTCGAGCCTTAACTTGAACTGAGCCTGTGGTCTTCCATTTCCTCAATATGTTCCTAACTGTGGAAACAGACAGCTTAAATCTCTGGGACAGCTTTCTGTATCCTTCCCCTAAACCATGATGGTGAACAATCTTTGTCTTAAGGTCATTTGAGAGTTGTTTTGTGACCCCCATGTTGCTACTCTTCAGAGAAAATTAAAGGGGGAGGGAAACTTACAATTGACCCCCTTAAATACTCTTTCTCATTATAGGATTCACCTGTGTATGTAGGTCAGGGGTCACTGAGCTTACCAAGCCAATTTGAGTTCCAATAATTAGTTCTAAAAGTTTTGGAATCAAGAAAATGATAACGGTGCCCAAATTTATGCACCTGCCCGATTTTGTTTGAACAATTATTGCACACTTTCTGTAAATCCAATAAACTTCATTTCACTTCTCAAATATCACTGTGTGTGTCTCCTATATGATATATTTAACTGACATTTTTTATCGTAACAACCAACAATTTATACAGGAAAATAATGACTATTAACAAGGTTGCCCAGACTTTTGCATCCCACTGTAGTTCTCTCATGAAAAGCGGACAGACATACTGTACAGACAGACAGACATTGGATTTTATATATTATATATTAGTAAACCTTCAAAATAATGTACAGGTAAAGTCTCAACAGCATTCTCTGCATTTCTGGAGCTTAGTAGAGCCAGATAACTATAAGAATCTTCACCAAGCAGCTCTGAAAATGTCTGCTTTGTTTGGGTCTCCATACCTCTGTGAGTCTGACATGAATGTCATGAAATCAAAGTTCAGAACAAGACTGACAGACAAACATTTAAACGACTCCATAAGAGTGAACCTCAGTGGCTCCACTCCACCATTTCACCTGCCTCTCTTGTTGACTCCATGCAGTGCCAGTCATCTGACTAACTAAAAAACACATCACACATGCAGCTGGACATGTGAATACTCCTGTGAAGTGAAACAGTGACATGGAACAAAATGACAAATCAATAAGTAATATCTGTGTATTTGGAATTGCATTGTTTTGTTAAGACAACATTTATGTTTAATTCAGTAGTGTGACATACAAAATGGACTTACAGGTGAACTAAATATTTTTTGTGATGTTTTAATGCAAAATGTGAGTTGTGGATACCAACATTTTGTAAATGTTCAGGCAAAACAAGCTTATTCAGTTTGTTTGGGTTGAAATAAGCTATGAGAATAAATGTTAGAAAACATGAGTGACTCTCGGCCATGTTCATTTTGTAAAAGTAGCTCTCAGGGGAAAAAACGTTGGAGATCCCTGGTTTAGATGGATTAAAAAGTTTAAGAATGTCCAAATGAGTGCCACAGATGAAGAACAATCAGGTCGTCCATCGATGCCTGCTATTACTGACAATATTGAAAGTGCATGTGACATGTTTCTGACAAACGGGTGTGTGATAGTTGGACAATGTAGGTTAACAGAATAGCAAATTATGTTAAAAAATGATGCTTAGATGAACATTGTACTCTTTTTTCATTTTTGTAAATAATTTCATATATTTTCATTTAGTCTTGTATGTAGGAACATACGTCAATCTGTTTATATAGAATGGTAAGGGTTGTCAGTCCGCCACACAAAAACTTGTGCACACATGGGTTTTGCGCTTTGATCTAGGCCTCAATTAACAGCTTATGAATTCGACATGTGAGCCATCTCAGCCAAGAAATTGGGCTTCAGGACCTTCTCGTGGCAGGCAGTAATGCAGCCACACACCTCATGATGAGTAGAAACGTGGATGCTTACCATGGCTGTCATCCTTCTCACAGCAAGCAGCAACATTCACATGTGTCTTACTCCAAAGTAGTGATGTAGATGCTCACCCGAGCCGAAAGGATAAGCACAGCCATGTGCACCGCTGAGAGGCCCAGCACAGTGGGGACTTCAAGTCCTTTCCTTCTCATGGCAGACAACAACACAGCCACATGCCCAATGCAGAGTAATGACTCAGATGCGTGCCACAGCTGACATTCCTCTCATGGCATGCAGCAAAATGGCCACATGGCTCAGAGCAAAGCAGTGACCTGGATACTCATTGTGGCCAAAAGGAAAGTACAGCCACGTGAACCACTCACAGGAACCGCACAGACAGGGCAATCGGGTCTTTCTAATGGCAAGCAGTGACACAAGCATTCACCATGGATGAGGGTACAAGAGCATCGGTATGCGCTGCTGACAGGAAGAGCAATGAAAGTCATTGACAACCAAGTAGTTGGAGGTGTTGGCTTCCTACACCACATTAGCAGGCTTTAGACCCATCAATTATGTGGTATGTCTGTCAAAAAAAGAGCAAATTGGATGACAGTAAAGGACCTTGCACTATCTTTCTTCGAGGAACAG
Organism: Polypterus bichir lapradei; assembly: GCA_026402145.1. Lineage (NCBI taxonomy): Eukaryota > Metazoa > Chordata > Cladistia > Polypteriformes > Polypteridae > Polypterus > Polypterus bichir. Next base: position 3,662,321 of record JANRMT010062853.1, on the reverse strand, counting down.
AGATCCAAGTATTACTAATTATTATTATTTTTATTATTCAACATTGTGTTTAATTATTTTTAGCCCTTTTCATTTATAAGGTCAATTTTCATTAAAAAGTTATACTGGGATTGCTTTCCCACCACTTTCAATTTGGTAACTCAGCACCTGAGGACAAATTTGGTTCTGTCATGTGATCATGTCCAAATGGTACCTGAATCTTCTTCTTCTTCTTCTTTCGGCTGCTTCCATTAGGGTGGCGGTTCTCAACCTGTGGAGCGCACCCCCCGAATGTAACAAAAAAGGGGGCGCGAAGATGTGAAAAAAAGAAAACAAGAATCGAAAATATGAAAAATACATCTATTGAAACCAAAACAAATTAACTTAAACTATATTTTGATACTAGAAAAATAAATATAGAGATAGATAAATGTCGATAAAAGTTAAGTAGGTATAATAAAACTTGTAGCAGTGTATCGGCAGCAAAAAATATAGGAATAAATTTTATTAGGGTTTCAAAAAAACGTTAGGGGGCGCGATTAAAACTGTTATGAAAACTCGGGTTGCAAATAAGGTTGGGAAACGCTGCGTTAGGGGTTGCCACAGCGGATGTTTATGGAAATTAGCAAGCGCTTGGCTTATGCACAGTATCAGAATATTGATAAGCCTTTGTTTTAGTGTGGTGGATGGAAATCAATGCCTTAAAAAGCAAACTATCCCAAAGGAGGGAGAACATGTAAACCATACACTGATAAGTATGGAATCAAAGTCATCATTTTAAATGCCATCAGCTGGCACCAGTACCTGCTCTCCCAATTAAAAGCTGCATTTATGTAACATGAATTATGCATTTTCAGAAACAAATTGTGCACTCTTAACCTATTTATAGATGACATAAGGTAATTAAGATCAACATCAAAGACCGGGAAATAAAATTACAGAGACACTTAATTTTGTTTTCAGTCAGATTTTGATTGTTGACTGAGATGGGGAACAACGATTAGCATGTTGATAGCTGTGTAAAAACTCTGTTGTGGATGGTAAGAACTTTTAAAAAGATCCTCCTATCATCATGCTCAAGGCCCCGCAAGCTGGGGAAATACTGTAAGAATCCTCAGCAGCTGTTGAAGGCAGCTTGGGAAACTTCAGTGTATGCTTTTGTGTGAGTCAACCTTAATAAGACGAGAGCCCCTCAGGCTTCAGAAAGTTCTGTTGAAAGCTGAGCATGGGAAAAAAAGAAATTTCCTAATCATCAAGGACAATGTCTTAGAGCAATTTCGACAGTTTTGACAAGGTTTAAGAATACCGTTACAGATACACAGATATAAAGCAACACAGAGTAAGTATTGTGTTTAGATACCATTATTTTATACAATGCACTGTAAAGTTTTGCATGACGTCAGGCTTTCAGGCTTCTTTCCAAGATTTCTTTAAATTGTTAGATTAAAAAAGCACCTTGCAGATGACAAAGATCAGAGAAGAATGCACCAGGTATTAAGAAGCCACACAAACAGGATCAGTTCGTTTTGAATCTCAGCTCAGTGAAAGGGAATTTTGAGCAGGTAGGCTTGAGGAGATGAATGTTGTATGACAATGCAGTGCTCATGTGGTCAGAAAATAACATGGCAGAGACAGAGTTACAGCAACCATGAACCTCACAGGTAATGATGGCTCGAGCAAAATGTCACAAAACCCCATCCATCCATCCATCCATTTTCTTAATCCCTTTATCCAGGGCAGGGTCACAGGGAAGCTGGGGCCTATCCAAGCAATCAAGTCAGGAGAGCACATGGACAGTGCACCAGTCTATTGCTGGATAAACACCATACTCAAGAAATGTGGATGATTGATGGGTTTAGAGTTTTAAGAATGAAAAAAAAAAAAAAAACAGTGGTTGATGACGTTTTTTTCTTCTGTAAATGATGCATCTTTTCAGATTTATTGTCATGTGCTAAATGAAGATTTTTCTTACAATATGCTGAACAAATTATTTATAAACATAGTAGAAGCATGAAAATATAAAGAAGATGATGTAAAGCATCTCCTGTAATTGCTGCCCTTTAAAAAGCGTAAACCCTTCCTGACAAATCATTCACATTATATAGGAACTTGAATACCATCTTGAATCATCGTACATACTGCAAATACAGCTGTTCTGATTTTCATAATGTCACACACGTGTGTACGGGTGGAAGCTACAGGGCTTAAATAAGAGTAGTACCATGCCAGACCTGGGGGTGGAGAGCTGCACTAACTCTCTCCCTCCCTCCTCTGCAGACTACCTTCGGGAAATCCCACTAGGTTCCCATTGATGATGTCACTTTCGGTACCGACACCATCGATGATGTCACTTCCGGCGCTCCGGCTGATATGACTTCTGGTCTCGACAACATTATTTCCACCTCTGGTCCAGATGACGTTGCTTCTGGTCACGGCCTTTAAACCCACCATTTTACCTAAGTCAAATCAGTTCTGTTTCGGACATTGTGCCATGCACAACTCTTGAAAGAAATTCCCATTTTGCAGCCAGGGATATTTTAAGGGGGGTTCCCCAAACCCTTTCATGTTTCCTGTGTCTTATTGTGACAATATTCTTAGGGGAAACAAACTTTCAAGGAACTCAAAACCCAGTTATGGGCCAAAACACACTTTATCAGTTGTGGAAAATCCCAGCTGATGTACAGAAAAGGAGAGGAGGCCCTTTGTACCATTTGGAGTGTAGACCACTCTGCAGAAGGATGATGGAAAAAAACATAAAGAAGCGTGTTATCATGAAACAGGAAAAAATAGGTGAGACTCTTAATTTTTTGAACTGGCGAAAGAAAAGGAAAATATATCGCCTCCGCACCCTAAGTGAATAGATAGTAAGCAGCAGTCTGCATGAAGAAGATAACAAGGGAATCTCCTAAACTGAAAAACATAACAAGAGTCACTAACACATATAAAAATAATGACTCATATAAAATCAGTAGGTGGCATGGCAGTGCATTAGTTTATGCTGCTCTGTCATGGCTCCAGCATTTTGGGTTCAAGTCATATCAAATCAGTTCAAACGTCCAGTACTTGGTTGTTGTTTCGTGTGGAGGCTGGACGTTCTATGTGGGATTTCTGCTAAAGATATACCACTCTGGTTAAATGGAAACTGTGAATTTTTCATGTATGGGTATGGGTGTGTAAGTGAGCAAGCCCTGTAATGGACTCCACATTACTATCAGGGCTTTTGGGTTAGCTTCTAGTCCCCTGTGTCCCTGAGTTGATTTAAGTGGACTTGAGAATGTTATGTTACTTTTTAATACTTTAACATGACCACATCACGAGCCAGCTGACTGTCCATTAAGTAAAACTGAATCTTTCTCCTATGAAATTCAACCATCCAGATCTTGGTTGTGAACAGCAGGAGGTTGTTCTGGCAGCAATGAGTGAAAAGCAAGGACCATACATGGGTAAAGGATAGTCTAGTATGATGGGGAAAATGCCTTCCCTATGGTAAATACTGAAAATAAAAAGCAGGATAGGCTAAAAGAAAATTAAACCAAACTGACAGGAGATGTGCTCCCCCTTCTCTAGGACAAATGGAAAGTGTAATGAAGAGTTCTAGACTGAAAGGTTAATATGATGAAGTTGATGACATGAAATAAAATGGAAGCAAATGGATGCCACAAAGTAGAGTAAAAGGATCTTGTAACAACAAACTGAGAAACACATAATAAAGGAGATGCTGAACTGACCAACTAATACAAGAAGTCTCTCATCCCCAGACATACTAAATAAATGTTAAAGTACTGTAGTCAGTTACCTTCAAGAAAAAAGAACAGCACAGTGATGGAATATATCTGCCATGTTATTAAAAAAGACACCCATCAGTAAAAGGATTTTTAAAAATTAACAAGGAATTTCAGAATTACCCAATTGTAAATAACCTGAGGAAAAAAACTGTCAGACCATGTGGAGCAAGTCATCCTCAAAGACTGATGGCACAACTGCCTGAGATAGATCAGGGGTCCCAATACAACGGTCCACAGATAGAATAAGGTCCTACACTTTCACTTTATAGGCCCTTTAATCAATAACCGTAATAACTGTACATTAAATTCCCAAACATAGACCTATGTAAACCAAAGTAAATGCAATTTGGGAACCTGGGGCCACCACAGAAACATTAACAAAATACCCATATAACCTCCCTAATTTGTTGAGTGAATCCCGAACTAGCTGCGTTAAACAATATCATAGAAAAGAAAAATCGATTCTGAGCACAGGATACTCCATCAACAGTGGCCCATTGACTATTTTTAGTTCAGAGCAAAGACAAAGCTGTTTGTCTTATATGTTAAGAGTCTATAGCTGTCTTCGAAGAATACAACTTGTATCGGCACTATGAATCTCAAAGTAAAGAAAAATCCAATTGTCTGACGAGGCACATGATCTCAAAATTCAAAAATTGATTGATGACTCAGCAGAATGCATTTTAAAAAAAAAAAAGCACAGATAAATACTTCAGCAATTCCTGAGAGTTTTCAAAAAGCGAAGCTAACAGCTACCCGTGGTAGACTGCACCTCCGGAAAGTTTGTGAAAGAATGTCTGGTTTCTTTTGCTAGGGAGATTTGTCCAAAGAAGGCAGACTTATTCAGTGTGGTGAGTCTTTCTGCACCAACAATTACATGTAGGGTGGAAGAAATGGGTGGCAATTATCTTATGCATTTGCAAAGGAAATCTAAAGACATATGCTATTTTATGTTGGCACTTGAATAAAGCAGTGATATTTATGATACGGCACAGCTTTTGATTTTCTTTTGGGATTTAATGAGCAATTTGAATACACAGAGGAGCTCGCTGCACTGTAGAGCATCTATGGCATGACAACGGGACAAGACTTCTACGAAAATGTCAGCTAAACTGTTACTAATTTAGGGCTTAAGTGGTCTAATTTAACAAGTATGACAACTGACGGTGCCCCAAGCATGGTGGATTCTGTGAGAGTAGTGGTTGTATGCATCAACAGAGTGATGGGTGAATGCAGTAACACACACCAGATTGCAATACACTGCTTGATTCACCAGCAAGCACTGTGCTCCAAATCAGTTAAGTGAGACTCTGTCATGAAAGTTGTGGTGTCTTGTGTTAACTTTGTTCGAACAAATGCGCTTAACCATAGACGATTTCAGGATTTTTTTTGTCAGAGATGAATACTGCATACAGAGATGTTCTGTACCGTAGGTGTGTTGGGGCTAAGCTGGGGTGCGAGTTTTGAAATGTTTTTATGACTTGCTCCCGGAAATTGACACATTTCTGCAGTTGAAAAAACAAAGTAGTTTCAGTGCTTAGTGATCAAGAATGAAATGGCACCTTGCTTTTTTAACAGATATAACATGAGACTACTTCATGGTCTCAATTCAACGCAAACATATCTGTGACATCAGTGACATGAATTCATGTTAATAAGCATTTGAAGTAAAACTGAACCTCCTTCTTAAACAAGAGAGGAAAAGATCTTCCCCATACACAGGAATGATCAGCTTCAAAACCACCAGTTGCATTCCCAGTTGATAAATGCGTAGAGGCTTTGGAAATGTTGCAAAATGAGCCCCACAAATGATTTTGAGGGCTTCATATACATGTTAAAGAGATTTGATTGTTTCAGAGCCCTTTTGGAACAAACACTGAGATTGCTGATCCCGTTGATCACTTTGACTATGAAGCTCCAGAGAATCTGTGTAGAAATGAAAAAAACTTCCAGAAGGACAATTACCACAACACTCTGCCATTTTGAGCTTTACGGCAGAGTGGTCAGATGACACACAAACACTTGTTGTAGTTTGCAAAAAGGCACCTAAAGGACTTCAGACTATGGGAAACAAGATTCTTTAGTCTACTGAAACCAAGATTGAATTGTTTGTCATCAGTTCTAAGAATTACATTTAGAGGAAACGATGCACCACTCATCACCTGCACAATACCATTCCAGCAGTGAAGCATGGTGGGAGCAGTATCATTCGGTGGGGTTGCTTTCAGTGGCAGGGACTGGGAGACTAGAAAGGGTTGAAGGAATGTTGAATGGATCTAAGTACAGAGATATACTTAATAAAAACCTGATCCAGATTGCTCTAGACCTCCCCTTCCAACACTACAATGACTCTGAGCACATACTGTAGCAAAGACAGCACCAGAGTGGCTTCTGGTCAGCTCATTGATTATCCTTGAGCTACCCAGCCAGAGCCCAGACTTGAACCCATTGAACATCTCTGGAGACACCTGAAAATAACTGTCCACTGATGGTCTTCATCCAGTTTAAGAGGATCTGCAGAGAGGAATGGCAGAATATCCCTTAAATCCAGGTGTGTGAAGCTCATCATTTCATACCCAAAAAGATTCCAGGCTGGTATTTGCTGCCAAAGGTGCTTCAACAAGCCATAAGTAAAGGGTCTGAATAATTAGGTTAATATGACATCTCAGTTATTTTTTTTAGTTTAACAATTTGCAGATATTTTTTAAATCCTGTTTTTGCTTTATCATCCTGTGTTCGTTGATGGGGGAAAAATTAATTTTATTGTTTTTTCTCATAAGACAACAAACTAACATAATGTGTAAATAGTGAAGCAGTCTGAATAGCCTTGAAAAGCACAGTAAATTTGAAAAAGCAAACTAATTCTTAATTGAAATCACACAGAATGTTTCTCTGTGTTAAGGTAGTTACTATAAGTTGGCAAATTGGCTAAAGCTTTTCAATGATAGGTTTTTGAACTTTTAAACTTTGCACAGAACAATCTGGATGAGAACAGGCCATTTAGCCCAACAAAACTTGCCAGTCCTATCCATTTAATTCTTCCAAAATAACATCAAGTTTAGTTTTGAAAGTCTGTAAAGTCCTACTGTCTACCATGCTACTTGTTAGCTTATTCCAAGTGTCTATGGCTCTCTGTGTGAAGAAAACTTCCTAATGTTTGTACACAATTTGTCCTTAACAAGTTTCCAACTGTGCCCACGTGTTCTGGATGAACTCATTTTAAAATAACAGTCTCAATCTTCTGTACTAATTCCCTTCACAATTTTAAACACATTAATCATGTCTTCTCGTAATCGTAATTTAAACTAAGCTCCTTTAATCTTTCCTCGTAACTCATCCCCTATAGCCCTGGAATCGGCCTAGCTGCTCTTCTCTGGACCTTTTCTAGTGCTGCTATGTCCTTTTTGTAGACCAAAACTGCAGACAGTACTCTAGATGAGGCCTCACCAGTGCGTTATAAAGCTTGAGCATCACCTCCTTGAACTTGTACTCCACACATTGTGCTATGTAATCTAACATTCTGTAGCCTTCTTAATGGCTTCTGAACACTGTATGGCAGATGATAGTGTTGAGTCTGCTACGACTCCTAAATCCTTCTCATAATGTATAGTTTTGATTTTCAGACCTCCCACTTTGTATTCAGACCTAGCATTTTTTACTTCCTATGTGTAATACTTTACATTCACTTACATTAAATTTCATCTGCCACAAATCTGCCCAAGTCCTTCTGTAATGACTTAACAGATTCTAGATTATCTGCCAAACCAAATATCTTGGTATTAAATGCAAATTTAACCACATTGTTATCTGTATTCCTATCCAAATAATTTATTGATTAGAATAGCAACGGCCCTAACAGTGACCCCTGATGGACAACACTCTTAACATCATCAATTTCATGAGGTTTCCAGCACCATTACCCTCTGCTTCCTGTGTTGTATCCAGTTTCGCACCCATCTACACGCTACACCATAAATTCTTACTTGATTTAGTGTGCTGCCCAATTTCTCAAGTGGCCTTTTATTAAATGCTTTTTGAGAATCAAGGCAATATATATCTCAAAGAAAACAGAGCTTTCCAAACAAATTTTCTAAAATAAGAAATGTGCCAAATCTCAATTAAATTGGTCCACTGGAATGTAATTTGTTTCATGTGGACAGACAGACACTTTGGCACCTACAAAGTGAATGTAATTTTAAGGGATGTTATTCTCAGACACTTTTGTTGCATTGGGGAGGAGTGTTGTGTGAAGTTGTAGTCAACTCTGTAGTATTAGTCTAATTAATGTCTATTTTTGTCTATTTTTGAGTTCATACACAAAAGGAATCCATTTCAGTAGTTATTTTATGATTGGTTCTATTACTATATGGGACTGGTGACGTCACAGGAAGTGAAAGTATAAATATGGGGGCAAATACACTCTGCCTTATCTGCTAGTGGAAACTAACCATTTGTTGTTCTTAGTGATACGTAGCTTTCAATCGATTAGATTCTAGTGGTAGGATTTATGATTTGGTGATGACCTCTTTTCTGCCTTTCAGTTTTGTCCTACTCTTTCGGGTTGTTGGTTTCTTGGTTTTGTTTGGCTTTCATGGTATGTTGACCCTTGCTTGTTGTGATGACAGTTTATTGCTACCTTAATCATCTCCTGATTTAACTGTGTTCACAATATTCCTTGAACACCTTTAAGTCTCCATAACAACCACACTACTATAACGATATATACACAGAAAAGAGAAATAAATTCCTTCCTTGGACTAGTCTTAGAGGCTAAGAGAACATCTTTAGATGTGAGTAAAGATCAAGTACAGGACTATAAGATTTAAAATTTCATAAGATTTAAAATATCACACACCTTTGAACATGTAATAACGCCATTACTGCTTTTGATTGAGTTATGAGTTTATTGCAACATATAAAAACAACTTTGAAATATGAGTCCCGATGGTGGGACACCTTCTCAATAAGTAGCTATGACTGGTTTTCTTAATTCTCTATGAATGACAAAAATATATGCAATTATTAGGAAAATCTTTATCACCCAAATGGCCATCCTGTACATCTTCAATAAGCGTGAGTTAGTTATACATGAGTATAATGTATTTTTTATTTTATTTTTTTATTTTTTTTTTCTCCAGCCGTCTGGAGTTTTTATTTTGTTTTTTCTGTCCCCCCTGGCCATTGGACCTTACTCTTATTCGATGTTAATTAATGCTGATTTATTTTGTTTTCATATTGTGTTTTTTTATTTTTCTATTCTTTATTATGTAAAGCACTTTGAGCTACTGTTTGTATGAATATGTGCTATATAAATAAATGTTGTTGTTGTTGTTGATGAGTTTATATTTACTATGCAATCTGGACAAATATTTGTTTGTCTGAGACATTCAGTTTTTGTATTGTGTGCGTAGGCAACTGCTCTGAAAGCCCACAATGCGTAGGACACAATGGGCTATTTTCTGTGAATTAATAATAACTTAAATCGTTTTTGATCCCTGATTTAGACCCATTGCTGCTAGAGTGGGTACATATCGCAGTGTCACAGTAAAGCAGAGTGAGGAAATGCGTGGATAACTGTAAATGAAAATAAATCAAAATTATGTGCCAGGATTTCATATATTGTATCAGAACTGAAAAAGAAATCCATTACAAGTGGGCATAAGTGACAGAAGTGTTCTAAAGTTAACAAATGTAGGGGCAGATCTAGAGGGGGTATAAGGAATGCAGCTATACTTTAGCCAAGGTACAGGATAGATGTTCCAAATATAGTAATATCACGCATCTCTCCAACAAAGTAAAGAGTTCCAGCTTAAGGAATTTTAACCAGAGGCACAATTAATGCACAAAATTACAAATGTCAAGGATGGGGTCACAGAGTATAAATGAAGCTGTATTGGAGTGTCGAGGGCACCTGGATCAGCGTGAGGCTATGGATCTAATTCTAATTCATTACAGTGTATTTTTTTTGTGCCCAATTACTGAATTAGCACACCCATAAAAACATGTACAGTGACCAACCAGGATTGTTCTAATATATTTGTAATTGTCCATTGGACAATTATTAACAGTTAGAGGGGCAGCTTGGCTCCTCCGTTTACCACATAGACCAACAAATAGCAGTTCATACTTATGCTTAGCGTGCTCTGGAATCTTTGGACAATAATTCTTGAGTATTATCAGGAAGGCGATGAAGAAATAAACAATATATGTTACAGTGAGATGCTGTGTGACACTCTAAAGCTGAGTAAAAGTCAAGGACGACTACCATGAGAAGCTCTGTTATTGTGTGACAATACCCGTCTCTATGCTGCTGCCCACTCGCTTGGAACACTTTATCAGATTGCCATTTGTTTGGTCCTCTCAAAGACGCTTTAAGATGCCATCACTTTGCCAGCCAAAAAACTTTTTTTTTCAAAGGTATGTAAAAAATTGTTGGATCTGCTGAACCAAGTGTATGGAAAAGTAGGGGGCCTATAATGAAAAATGAAGGCCTTGTAAGGCTATTGGTTTCTAGGGTCATTACTGTCATGTGTACAGAGTACAGTGGAATTCTTACTTGCATGTGCAAATACACATTCAACACAATGCCTTGATTAGTAAGTATTATAAACTGACATCAAAAATCTCAGAACATACTTGTTATTATCATCAAATTTACATTGTTTATTGTAAAAGCAAGCAAGAACACAAAAAAAGGGTTGCAACACCCTCAGGCAAACCCCTTTTTGTTAAAAAGAAAACGATAAACACAAATTAACGTGTGTTTGTAAAACATCTTCACAGATGCAAATCTGCAATTAGACTGGTGAAAAAGGTGCTGTGATGGAAGAGGCGGGTCCAAGAACCCCAGAACTGGAAGTGATGTCATGTGCCTTCGATTTGTTGGTTACCAGATCTGCAGAGGGAAGGAGAGGAGAAGTGTTGCAAGACCGTTGAAAAGCCCTGAAATTGAATGAAAACATATCAGGGTGTACTTCTCTTAGAATTTAAAATATTATCAAGTTAAGTTAATTTACTACAGAGTCATAGAAAGACATGTGAATGAAAGCCATAACTTGTTCTGAATTCTGTATGTTAGAAAACCATGAAGAAAACAATGAATAATTCTAAAAATGTATACAGTATCTACACATGAATTAGGAACATGCATAAGGAATCAGTAACAGCCACATTACCATGATCAATTCATACAAAATTTATAAGCATGCACATACTGTATGTGTGTGTTTGGGTAACCTGGTGGCATTGTGTTTAGTACTGCTTCTTTGCTGCTGAAGGGACCGATTTTTTATTTCCCATCAAGGTTACTAGTAAGGCAGACTTTGACTTTTCTTTCTTTCCACCACATCTCAAAGATGGGTAGTGCCTGGGATGAGTAACCTATGTGGGATCCAGCTGTTAACGTGAACATAAGGCAACCCATTGGCCAACAAACCGACAATATATTCAAACTAAACATGCATTTATACTACTCATTCATTTATCGTAATAAACTAAAAGCTTTCAGCTTACCAAATCAATAGGCTACAGTGTAATCTTTTCTGTCCTTCCTTGCGGCAAACTTCAAAATTAAATAACCATATTTGTGGGTTGCGACAGCATTCTCTTCAACAGACATTATTGCAAGTCCACAGTGCCTTTCCTAAGACATGAATGTCCATAAATAATTTTTTATTCATTTTAATTTTGACAAGTTCCATCTCCATTCAGCTTTTGAAAACTATCTTTGCAGGACTATGATATTCAAACATAAATGTCTAGTCACAAATAAACGGCATATTTAAATAAACTGTACTTTGAATATTTGATGTCTTGTAGCTGTCCAAAATATAAAGTGTTCCAAATTTTAAAAGCATAACTGTAAGCCGTATGGAAACCCAAAGCTATTTTTTTTTTTAAAACGGGAACATTTTTTTAAAACAAGAAGACCGTCAAGATTGTGGTCACTGTTATTAAACATTCACATTGATGCATGGTGTCATGAATACATAAGATGAACAGAGGTGCCAAGCAGGCATGAGGTCCCTACGAAGAAATTCTCAAACCAAGTGCATAAGTTAGTAGCTGTTATTTTCTCAATATTTATTTTATTGATATTATAATTAGTTAAGTAATGGATTATGAATCACTTAAAGCATTAATGTGACACAAATTGGTAATTTTTAACCAAAAGTTGACAAAGGGAAATAAATGCTGCACTATAATAAACAAGGTTATTCTGAGAGAAATAAACGCCATGGCATTTGTTTGCACAAATATGTAACTTTTGGTGTGTTATGGGTTATGTTTTGTATATCATTGCAAGTCATGTTTGGTAGATATGATTTTAATTAACCTCATGTTCATCTCACACAGGACCTCATAAAGGGGTGGTTGTCCTGGTTGCTGCCCCCAAAAGACGGTTCTGGCTTGGGATTTAAATCCAGTCTAGTGGAGCTAAGTGAAGAGTATGTCATGACTGTAAAATACTGCCCATGTATAGCCTGCAGTACATACAGTATGAGGATAAGTAATAGAATGCTTCACAATATTTGGTATATTTGTTGCTGCAAGGTGAGGTTATGCCAGATATGTTCAGATACTTTTCTGGTAAGGAAGACAGAATGTTCGCGGTAAGATTGTTATACTGACTCTCACTGAAGAGAAACAATGTGTGGCATGTTGATTGGCAAATGCAAGTAACAATTTCACTTTCATTCTACTATGTGGCAATAATAAACTTATAATGCAGAACTCTACTACTGTGCGTATTAAGAACAGTGGTGACTGACAGAAACAAAGCATATTAACAGGAAGGGTCTGGACACTTCAAATGGAAATTGACAGTTGTAACAATTAGGCAAAACAAATCGAAGCCAATAACCAATGCAATGGCATAAAGATGAAATTTTCTCAGGTGTATTTTGCTTAGTCTTTGCTAATTTGAGACAAACTTAGTATTTCAAGATGACCTTTTTATAAAACTGGCAGTCAGATGCTGGCATGCTTGTGACTGTTCCCCCAGCACTGAGGTATTTACCCCCAGAAACTGGAAGGCATATGTGCCAAGGGAGCATCTTGAGGGCTGTAAACAGGCTGAAACTGGGATAAGAAAGAGCTGTGCGTCACATTTGTTAACAACATCTCTCTCTATCTTTACACCTAGAATGGAGGAGGACACCCAAGAGGACCTCTTACATTAGTCTCTAAGCAGCTTCGGAAGTCCTACCCCATCAGCTATATGAGAAAGATGTAGACTGTAAGTGGGTGTTCATTTGCAAACTCACATTCGAATGAGAGAGAACTCATTCTTCAGAAGTGACCTCTTGAAACTGGAAACCTATGGCCAGACCATGAAAGTTCTATTTTGTTTATATTTTAATTTCCCAATTTTCTATATTATTAAGTAGGGCTTCCACCACAAACACCAACTAATGATATCTGTGTTCTTTGTACTTTTGCTCAATTGGCAAAATATGAAGGGGCAAAAAAATAGTACTTTAATAAAAAACAAAAGAAACATCCATCCATCTTATAAATCCATTTTATCCATTTTATAAAAAGGAAGCATTGGGCGCAAGGCAGGAACAATTCCATCGCAGGGTGAACACATACACACAGGCACACACCAGGGACAATTTAATATTACAAACCCACCTAACCTGTGTGTTTGTGGACTGTGAGAGGAAACCAGAGCACCAACAGGATACATACGCAAATAAGTGGAGAACATGCAGGGAGGACCTGGGGTGTGAACCTTGGTCTCCTTATTGTGAGGCAGCAGCGCTACCACTGTGCCACTTTGCCAACAAAAGAAACATAAAATTGATCATGTGGAAATAATTCTACACCCCACGCCACGTCAAGAAGTCTGGAGGTGCATGAGAGAGAAAGGAGTACTAAGAAGTATCTGAGGATTGTCCAGGATATGTATGAGCAAGTGAGGACTCGGGTTAAAAGCAGTTTTGGGTTAACAGACAAGGTACAAGTCAGAGTAGGTCTGCCCCAGGGATCTTCTTTAAGTCCTTACCTCTTTGATCTGGTTATGGGTGTGTTAAGTCATGGGATAAAAGACCAATCCCCCAGTGCATGCTTTTTGCTGATGACATTGTGTTGTGTAACACCAGAAAAGAGGAAGATGAGAGGAAGTTGGAAGAATGGAGAAGTGTGGTATAGTATGTCCAGAGGTTAAATAAAGATGGTTGATTTTTAATAAATAAATAATTGATTGGCCGGCTCGATCTCCATGGGTGTGTGTGCTCATGAGATAAACCTGCACGTGAGGGTGCTGTCTCAATTGCTTCATCGGCATCCTGCTGAGCGTGACTGAGGTGCTGCGCCCACGGAGGCAAAATAGGACAAAAAGAAGAACAAAATAAATGAAAGGATGGAGTTTAAGAAAAGAATGCAGAGAAGGCGGGAGGTGGAGGTAGCCGGTGTGAGTGAGCGAATGAGAGAGGGAGAAGGCATGGGATAGTGTACGGCTGACGCTCAGGGGCTGAAGGAGGCCACTTCAGTTGAACAATTTAGGAGCTGGAGTGACTGAGGCACTGCTCGGTTGGACCGACTCCACATAAGGCCGGGAGAAAGGCAGCAGGATGTGGGGTATATATGGCTCAGCAAGGAATCCTGCAGGTGGAGCCATGGACTGCACGGACACGAGTCTGGCAGCGGGAGTTGGGGGCTTGGCATAATGCCCTGCCAGGGCCATAGACGGCAGCAGGGGCCCGAGCCTAGAAGCAGTGCAGAAGGTTGGATGAACTGCCAGTTAGGTGCATCCTTGGCTATAAGGACCTATTTAAGGTTAAGCTAAGGAGACAGCAGTTTTTAAAGGGTTGCACCAGGGCTCATGTTTTATGGACAGCTTCCTCCACTGTGTTTGTTTTTAACGTCATTTTTTAAGGATTATTTATTTGATCGCTTTTATCCTCCACCTTCAGTTTTTATTGGATTATATATTTATTATTTGAACTTTTGCACTGCACTTTTGAACACTGTTTGATCTTGACTGTTTTTAATAAAAGCATTTTTGCACTTTTATGTACCTACCCCTTGCTTTGTGTGAGTGTCCTCATCTGCTGGCTCATCTTCAAGAGGCCCTCTGGAAGGGTCCTGTAGGTGTGGGGCCAACCCAGAGCATCACAAAAAAGGCTTTAGAAGATAGAGGACTGAAGATAAACAGGAAGAAGACAGAATATATGAGGTTCAATGATGATCATGATTCAGAAGTTAGCCTGCAGGGAGAGCTATTGAAGAGTGGATAACGTTAAATATCTAGGATCGGTGGTAGCCTAGTGTGGCTGGAACTAGTGGAAGAAAGTATCAGGAGTATTATGTGATTGAAGAATTAGGCAAGTGTTAAAGGTAAGGTTTTTAAGACAGCTAATCAGGCAGATCAACCCCACATAGAAGTGGGGAAGGATGAATAGGAAGAAGAACTAATGTGACACATCCATGGAACATGACAGTGCTATCCACTATATTTCAAATTATAATAATAGATAGATAATATATGCAAATGCAGTATTTATGTAGACAGAGTTGCTAGAATAGTGAGTAGGATAAAATACAAAAGAATGGTGAAGTTTAAAAAACAGTTCTCTACATTTCATCCTGCTTTGATTTTGCAGTCCAACTAAGTCAGTGGTCTCAAACTCCAGTCCTGGAGGACCACAGTGGCTGCAGGTTTTCATTCCAACCCTTTTTTAATTAGTGACCTGCTTTTGCTGCTAGTTAACTTCTTTTGAATTCATTTTATTTGACTTGCTCTTGAAGACTCAGACCCCTTAATTATGTATTTTTCCTTAATTATCAGCCAAACAATAATGAGATACAAAATGAACCAAAAACCTGGCCAGCAAACTGTGTCCATCATACAATATCTGAAAATAATGAAAGATGAAGATCTCAGGAATGTTGATCTACTCAGGTTCCCAAAACATTTTAACAGTGCTCTTACAAAAGAGAAAATGAGAGCAATAAACCATGGAGTTAAAGAACGGGTTTAATTAACAACAAGACTCGGTGCCTAATTAAGAATCTGGTTGGAATGAAATTGGTTGGCCCTGACTTA
Source organism: Polypterus bichir lapradei (assembly GCA_026402145.1). Classification (NCBI taxonomy): domain Eukaryota; kingdom Metazoa; phylum Chordata; class Cladistia; order Polypteriformes; family Polypteridae; genus Polypterus; species Polypterus bichir. The sequence continues at coordinate 3,646,505 of JANRMT010062853.1, read as the reverse complement.
GTTGGTCTTCTGTTGGCTCACTCACTTCACATTTCATTTCTGTGTGGGTGCCACTTAAGGAAAGAAATGAAGCACTTCAGAGGAATGATGAAGAAATTAAGGGGAACAAATCTTAATACATGAGTCAATTAAAATGAAAAGTTAATTAGCAACAAAAACTGGTCACCAATTAAGAAAAGGGTTAGAATGAAAACCTGCAGCCACTGTGGCTCTCCAGGACTGGAGTTTGAGTCCACTTGAACTAAGTGATGTCAATCTACAGACAATCCTTGGCATCTTGCAGGTCTAACCCTCTTAAACCATATTGAAATCCTTGAGGTTCTGTTATTCTTGCTTCAGTATTGTAATTTCAGAGCAGCCACTCATCTTCCAACAGTCAGCTTTATGCTTAATACCCTGATATCATAAAGCAGGAATTGTCCAAAAAAGCATGCAAAACCCAATGTGTGAATGTATGCACAAAAACACATACAAAAATCTGTGAAGGTTGGAAGAAAAACATCTGTCATTATTTAAAGTCTTTAAGGTAAACAGATATTTTTTAAACCTTTATTGTAGGAAATGAAATCATATATCTTTGTGCATACAGTCCCCTGCTTAATGATGTCAGATGCTGAGTTTAAAGTGGATTGGTTGAAAGCGAGTGGCTGTCCTGGAATGACATCCTTTCAGTGAGAAGTTGTTACAAAGCTTTTCTTCTAAATACCACATTAGAGTTTTGTGCAATGGACTTACCCCTGGGTTTCATTCCAAGGACACATATGTCATTTCCATATTTCATGCACAAAATATTCCACTTTGTTGAAAAACTTGAAATGTAAAAAGTAAAGACAGTATTATGGAGCTGTCAGACCACTCCATTCATAATCATTCAGCATTTAGTTATGTCATTTTACCAATTTTCTGTTTAGTTTTCACAAAAGCTGATCACAGAGCAGGAATGCCTTTCCAGGACTTGTAACAGTACAATTTACATTTCAGTATTAATCAGCATTGACTGCACTATCAGTTTTTCAAAAAAGCCTAATGGTTGATTTACAGTTGTACTATATGGGATTTTCTGAGCTTGCACGAACTGTCTGTACAGAAAAAAAATTCCAGCTAATTGTTATACCAAAGCATATTTTCCGCCCTGTTTTTCTATCAGTTTCTGCTCATAGTGACATTATAGCAGTTCCAGCTAGACAGCAGACAATGCTCGAGGCTGCCTCACTTCCTCCCTGGGTGCCTTTAACTCACTGCCGAATGGTCTTGCCGCCTTTTATCTGAGCTAAGCCCCTGACCAGTGTTCCTCAATTTCGGCCTGATCTTCTGATTCCAGCTCTGGGGACTCACCAGGCAAGCATGGATTCGCTCCACCTTGGTCTTGGCAGCCGGCAGAAGCTGACATCACTCCGAGGGAAGAGAAGCCTGGGAAAAAACGCAACAGCAGCTGCATTTCTTGTTCAGCACAGATTCATTTAAAAGCTGCTATTTTTAAAGCAGGACTCAAGTTTTCCCATACAATATAACTTAAAAAGGCCTGCACTTTAGAAATTGTTATGTTACTTCTTTAAGACATTATGCAACTCTCCGCTTATTTTATTCTCCTCACAATTCTCACATTTTTAATCTTTTAAAAAATGTACAGTAATACAAGCAAAGAAACAAAGCAAACAAAACCACGGCCGAGCCTTCTTTACAAAAGTGGAGAGCCGTGTAAGTGGACCCGTTTCACATGCTGATTTTTTTGCATTGAAAGATTTCTTGTCCATAGAGTGGGCAGCTGACAGGATGTGGATTTGTGTCCTAAAGATGTGCATGTCAGGTTATTTTCAGATTCCAAATCAGATCATGAGTGAGCAATGCAACAGACTGACGCCCTCTCCAAGGCTGTTTCCTGCTTGGCAGCCAGTCCTGCTAGCGCATAGGTTCCACACAGCCCTGCACTAGATTCAGCTGGTTTGAAAAAGTTATGTTGGGTTATGGATGTGTACAGTCAAGTCATTTTCATCCATCCATCCACTTTCTAAACCTACTTATCCTGGGTCGGGCTGCAAGGGAACTGTAGCCTAATCCAGCAAGCATTGAGCGCAAGGCAGGAAGACTTCCTGGAAAGGGCACCAGTTCATCACTGGGTAAACGCACATACATATAGACACCATGCACGTACATGTGTTTTTTCAAAATTAATAAAAATGAAAACCTCACCATTTACCATGTAACTCATCTGGGTACTCCAAATGGTGATCATTAGTCCTACAGATGTTCAACCAATGCTAGCAATGAATTTTCAATGAATCAGTACAGGTTCCAGTTTAGAGTATGAAACAAAAAAGACATTACAGGCCTCATGGATACTTGTCTTTTGCTCCAATCTCCACAGTGTCTCATTTATCTGTATTGTTTTGTTGTCGATTATTAATAGTTTAAAATTACACATTGGAAAATCATTCTTGGACTAAATAAAGATATAGTGATTAGTAGGTGGCCTTATATTTCTAGTGACCTAAGAGGTAACTTGAACTTGGGCGTGATTTATTTTTTAAAATAATTACTTTAGGTGCTCTGGTTTCTTGATCTGTAGGTCAGTTTGTGGTCCATCACTGTAGGACTGTGATTAGGAAAAAGGATGAGGTAGATAGATGAAAGGAAGAGCATAACACAAAGGAGTTGTAGTGAGGGTGTACAATCTTCAATCACACTGTTTCACTTCATGTCGGAACTCCATGTGGCAAGCCACGTGCAGGGCCATGAAGGTGACAGGAAGTTGCACCACTTTGGATGGACCTCCAGTCTTAGTGACGGCTTCACTTCTGACCTTGCCGCCAAGGGTAGCCCTACCAGGAGTACACAACACCTAACTGCATCGGTCAGGGGATCATTCATCACGCAAATCAACATGTTAAAGCACTGGCTCATTGGAAGGGGATTCTTGATAAATCTTAAAGATAAGCAGGTTAGATCAACTTCTACCTTTAAAATGAACATTAATGCATCTAGAGAAGAGGACTTGTCCAAGCTCATTTCTGATTTGTGTTCACTACTGCTAAGATAGGTTCTGTTTCTCCAAACACTGTAAAGGAATGAGGGTCCATTCTTCCATCCATTCCTTCTGAACCCAGTTGGGGTGCAATGAGGTAGGTGGCCGAGATCATTCCAGCAGCATGAAGTGCAAGTCAGAATGAAAACCTAGTTTTAGAAAAGTTGACATAGCAACAATTGGTGGACTTGATGTATTTCTTCTCTAATATGCTTGTAGCAGGTTTTATTCAAAATATCATATGCACTGAACAAATTATTAGGAACACCTGTACACCTGCTTATCCAAGCAATTATCTAACCAGCCAATCATATGACAGAAGTGCAATTCATAACATCATGCAGATGCCAGTCAGGAGCTTCAGTTAACATGTACAACAAAAACCAGAATGGGGAAAAATGTAATCTCAGCGATTTTTACTGTGGCATGATTGTTGGTGCCAGACGAGCTGCTTTAAGTATTTCTGTAACTGCTGATTGCCTTGGATTTTTACACACAACAGTCTGTAGACTGCAAAAAACAAAAATCATCCAGTGAGTGGCAGTTCTGTGGATGGAGACGCTCGATGATGAGGGAGTTTCAGAGGATAGAGGCCAGACTATTTTGAGCTGACAAAAAATCCTAAAGTAATTCAGATAACAACTCTGTACAACTGTGGTGAGCAGAAAAGAATCTCAGAATGCAAAACACATTGAACCTTAAGGCAGATGGGCTACGACAGCAGAAGATGACGTCGGGCACAGATGAAGCAAAGCTTCCAGTTGAAGACTGGAAACACATAGCCTGCTGTGATGAATCTCGATTTCTGCTTATGGCACTCAGATGGTGGGATCAGAATCTGGCACCAACAGCATGAATCCTTGCTTTCTACCTGCCTTGTATCAATAGTTCAGGATGGTGGTGTTGGTGGTGTAATAATGTGGGGAATGTTTAATACTGATCAATCGTTTGAATGCCACAACCTCCTTGAGTATTGTTGCTAACCATGTGCATTCCTTTTTGGCCAAAATCCATGTCACAATGCAATATTGATTTCATGAACATAACCATAAGTTTAGTGTTCTTCAGTGGCCTTCCCAGTCATTAGATCTGAATCCAGTAGAACACCTTTGGAATGTGGTAGAATGGAAGATTCACAGCATGAATGTGCAGCTGACAAACCTGCAAACATTGCGTGATGCATTCACATCAACATAGACTAGAATCTCAAAGGAATATTGTCAACACTTTTTGGAATCCACACTACAAAGAATTAAGGCATTTAGAAAGTAGATCCAGAAGAATTCTTTCAACTTAATGGTGAATCATGTACTCAATCCTTGGAAATTAAAGGGAAGGGCATTTAAGACTGAAGCCAGAAAGCACTTCTTTACACAAAGGTTTATGGAAATCTGCAGCAAACTACTGAGTCATGTAGTTGAGACTTTGACAACCTTTAACAAGTATCTGAATTAGATACTGGGGCAGCTTAGCTATTAGTTAAACAAACAAGCTTGATGGACTGAGTGATATCCTCTCGTTTGTCAAATTTCTTATGTTCTTATGTTCTTGAGGCTGTTTTGAATGCAAGAGGAGGCCCTTCCCGCTGTTACTATAGTGGTCCTAAGAATTTTCTCAGCGAGAGTATATTGCTTTCTTCACTGCAGCAGGCAAATGATGGTATTAATTTAAATGGAGATCATCCTTAATTCTCTTCTGCAGATTACTTGGCCTCTTATCCCATTTGAAGTATTTGGGGATAAACTAGTAAACAGAAACAGTCCCCAGGTATGGAGTTACCCACATTAAGGTTATAGTTCAGCATAGTCACTTACAACATATCAATTTATAGACAGGAGTCAGCATAAAAAACTATGAGAACACAGCCTACAACTAAACAGGATGAACATGCAATCTTTAAAACTACTGCACGCCAAAAACCTCAAGTTCAAGCCTTCATACCAGATTAGCAAAATGTCAACTAATTTACTCTGGGAAAAATTGTAGGTCATTTTTGTGAATGAGTCGAAATAAAACTTCATGAAAGCTTAAACTTTTTATGTGGAACCGCAAAGTCATCTGACTCTTTCAGCTCACCAGGATGACTCACATCGCTCATTTATTATTGCTGTCAGCTTCATAATCAAACAGTTTCCCTCCTGTGCTGCTGGCTAAATTTTCACAGTCCTTTTTTTAGTGTTCCCCTGGCTTTGAATAAGTGCTTTTTTTTATTTGTTTGTTACATTTTTTCTGCAAAGGAAAATGTCCTTGTGCAGAGTTCTTCTCAAATTAGAGATTAGGGGTTTGATCAAGTCTAGATCCTGTTGTTTAGGGAGGCTCTGTTAAGAATTATAAAATGTAATATTCTGTAGTAACAATTTCATAAAATATCCATCAGACTTGGAAATGAAAATGGGTATACTTTAAAGTTTAGGGTCTGTATTTTGTAGAAAGGCTATTGGGACTACTTGAGGGGGTCAGTAGATTGCTGCTGGGGAATTACAAAAGTTCTGAGAGTCTGAAAGGGGTGATGCACCAATTTAAAGCAAAGCTGATCTAACACTCTAACCTGAAACACCCATGAAAGATCAACGCCTCAAAAAACAAATTTAGAAATGAGATATAAATGTAAATTCACATCAAGATGTGTTGTATCCAATGGACAAACAATGCATCAATATTCCTACCCTACATTTCCCATTACAAGGTTGCAATATGCTGGGGTCTACTTTGGGAGCACCATATACAAAGCAGGCACCAGTGGGGGATAAGATAACAGTCTGTTGACATGCATAGTCACACATACAGTATTACAGTAGTTTGGTGTGCACTCACTCTCACCAAACTACATCATTAGGCAATGGGAGGAAAACAAGAGTATCAGGAAGTGTCAGGAGATAAGTGCACATAACCATAGGGAGAATTTTCAACTTCCCAAGCTAGAAATTAAACCCAAGTTTCTGGACCAGAGAGACAGTAGCACTTAACCATGTGCCACCATGCCAACTATGGTGAAGCATCAAATACCACATGTTTAAAAGCTTCAAAGGGATATCTAGCAATATAAATAAGTCACAACACAAGACTGCCTCTCTCTGCCTTTCCAATGAAACATTTCATTTATTGTCATGTGTGTAGATCTGATTAAAATTCTTACTTGCATGTCTGACCAACATGTATCATCACATCGATGCTTTCCAGTGCCATGATGGCCAAGTATTAATAATCAGATATGGACTTTACCTTTAGATTATATCCAAGTTCTGCAAGATTATATGGAGGAGTATTTTTGGAGTAAATGAAATAAATATATATGCGGGTAAATAAAAGTACTAAGAAATGTGACAATGAAAAAAAAAGCATGAAATGTGAGCGGAAATAAATAGATGTGTCATGGAATTTGTTTTTTGTTGCTTATTTATTTATTTAATTTTTTCTGTAGTATTAATTGCCAAAGCTGTGATGGTGGGCTCTAGGGATTACTGTTTTTAAATTGGTGGATCATTCGCAGAGTGGACGTACGTGCTTTGCTTGACTTGGGAATCAAGTGACTAATGTGCATGCTCAAAGTTGTGACTGGGCAAGAAAAAGTTGGCCAGAATTGCTGTGAGAAGCGACTACTTTAATTCTGCGAGGTGAATCTATATATGTAAAATTCTTTCCGTGTTTGAAACAGAAATTACGTATGACCACGTGAAACGGAAATTACGCATGACTACAGAACATATTATAATACAGGAACTAATAACTTCATTTGTGGAGGACATTTTTATATTGTCTTTATCAATTGTTATTATTTGTGTGAGAGTTATTTTACTGATATTGAAAAGAGGTTAACACAAACTCACCGATCTATTCCATAGAAGTGCGCCCCGCGTCGCCCTCTCCCAGCCCTCCTCTCTGGAATCCAGTGCTGATCCGTCTGCCGACAGGCGTGTTCTGACAGAGAAGTTTTATTTATTCGTCCACGTGACTGTAACTTTTTTTTTAATTGGCAGTACTTGATAGTAGAAGAGATGAGGAAAACAGCTTTGCATCTTTCTACTTTTTAACTGCGCCAAGCTGTAAACAATGTGAAGGCAACACCGCCTTCATCAGCCAGTGGTCGTGAGAACAAAGTGGACGCTTGGAGGTGCGGAATGTCAGGCTGCTCTGCCGGGTCGTGAGTTTCGCAGTTTCGGGTGGCGTCCTCTATTCTCGCATTGTTTGTGACACTTTGAGTGCCCTGTTGGCTCCTCGGAGAGTGGAAATCTTTGCGAATGAGTGTGATCAACGGCATCAAAGCAAAACTCTCTTTGTAAATTGTGCTGCACGACTACTTACTGTCCCCTTAAGGTGAGTTCAGGTCACTAAAACCCCGCAACATTTAAGGTTGCTTTTGTGATGAATTCTTTTAAGAAGATGGAGGGTTTACAGTTAAGAAGATGTACCGACCTCTTCATGTTAAGTTTTGGACTTGGGAATTGTTTGGACCTTCAGCCCGTTAAGCACAGAACGGCAGCATTCACATTTCTCAGAATAATTTTTCTATTAAATCACAGGCACGTAGTGCAAGGTTGTCAGGCAGAAATTTGCAGGGTCACATAGAAAATGTCATTTCTATACCACAGCAGTCGTGTAGCGCCTTTCACAACGGATCTGCTACCGAGGGATGATCCAAATACATTTAAGCTGCTGTTAGTGCTACTTTCCTGTTGTGTTATAGCACCTTTAAAATGTACTTTACCCGAAAGCACTCCAGTACTGCTCAATGTATCTTTACTTCTAACATGTTAATATTTTACTGTTTAATAATTTATATACTACATTTTATTTTTTTCCCTTGCAAAGCCACTGGGTAATCAGGTAGTAAACAATGAAAAAAAAATAAAAATATTACAATAAAAGACACATTGCCATTAATCCCCCTCACTTCGAACACACTTATCCCATTGTTCCTGACACTTTCTGAGGCAGTTCTAGAAGTCCTCTTTCATGAGTGTCTTTAGTTGTGCTGCCATGGCTGTACCATACTGTATTTTAGGATCACACCTCTTATAATCTCCGGATTCATCATTAGGAGTCTGCGTCTGAAGTGTCTCCTGTAAATGTGTATAATTTCATTATATTTTACCTTTTCTCTGTTCAGTTTGCGCCCTTCATTGTATCGTAATAATGATAATTAAAAACTAGCAGAGCAGACACCCAGGCAAACGACACTGAATCATGAAAGACTGCAACTACTTTAGCATTAGGCCTACTAATTCGAAAACAATGGATTAATTAAACAATTAGAACAGAATAAACATCAAGATGAAAATATTGTTAAAAAGAAAAAAAAACATTATTCCCATATAAATGCTTAGTACATTTTAATATATATATATATATATATATATATATAGTTTTACCAAACCTAGTTTTCTAATTTCTATATTGTTCCCAAAACACAGAATCTGGGATATAACAATTCACTTAATTAGCCCAGGATTCCAATTAAAAACAGAAACTGGTTGGAGCAAAAATCTGCAGCCATAATGAGTCCCCAGGACTGAGTCTGAGAACCCCTGTTTTAGGTGGTCATCTTGGCTCTGATAAAAGGAAAGTACACATTTTGAAACATTTTTATTGCATACATTTGGCTAAAGATGGAGAACAGTTTTGCAAATCCTGTCCTGACAGTCAAATGGTTTCAGTACATCAACCACCATGCAATTACCTTGCACCAAAGGCAATTTTAGAAGTGCCTTTTCATAGAATCGGGATGGATATTGTGGCAAAATTGTCCAAGAGTAAAAATCATTATCAGTATGTATCTGTATTAGCAGATTATGTTACCAAGAATCTGGAAGTGGTTGCTTTGTGGCAGAGTTTTAGTGTGGAGAAAGCATTGATCTGGATTTTTTCTCTTATAGGAACACCTTGTGAGATTTTGACAGTTTAGAGTATGCCTTTTACTTCTAGACTCATGAATGGATTATGTCAAATTAATTTACAAATACCATTTTTTTCCATTATAAAGCTGTGTGAGGCCAGAGCCTATAGGTAAAGAAAGGATCAAAAAGCAGGAACCAGTCTGGGATGGGTCAGAGGATACTAATGCCCTCACACAAACTCATTCCTACAGGGCCAGTTTTCAGTCATTAGATAACTTAACCATACTGGAGGCCACCTGAACATGAAACACAAGAACTTGAGGAGAAAATGCAAACCCCACATTAAGAAAGTCCTCAGACCAAGGAAGCAGACACAATATCCACTAACATTTGAAAAATTGTTTATAATAAATGTATTTCTACTCAGAAACTTAATTAAACAGTTATAAATTGCTAATGGTGTTTGAAGATTTTCTGGAATATTTGGTGAATTATGCAGTAGTAAGCTGTTGTACCGTGTTTCATCTTGCCCTGAAGAAGGGGCCTTGGCTGCCTCGAAAGCTTGCATATTGTAATCTGTTCAGTTAGCCAATAAAAAGTGTCATTTTGCTTACTTGGTGTATTATGGAAATCTCATGATCAGTTTACAAGCATTTTCATTATGGGTATTAAAAAAATTTACTACAATTTTTTTCCTGAATAGCATCATTCATTTTTATATAACCAATTCTACATATACTAATGTTTTACATAATCCCAAAATGTATGTAAGCCCTCATTGTTTGTCTTGTGCTCTTTTCTGACCGGATTAAAATGAAGTTGCACAGATGTACTGTAAGACTCTTGGTTTTCTTCTTTAAATGAGTCCAGTCATCTCTTAATAAGATAAAAGTCTAAAACATGAGCCTGGCCTGAAGTGCCCTGGCTGCTGTCCGATGGCCATAATTCTCCATCTGCTGCCAAAGAATTTGTGCAAGGACATTTTTTGGTTAATTAAATTTAAGTCAACACCCTAGAAATGGACACCTGTTGACTCATATTTGACACTGCAAGGACAGGAACAGTGTCCTATGATTTATTGCTAGTTAAAGATTAAATGAAATATTCTGCCTAACAAAGAAAAACAGAAGAGAGAACAAAAAGGATGAATTATGGGTAATCCATAAGACATTATAACATTAGAACAATCACTGCCTTGCAACTTGAAAGGGTATAGCCAGGAAATAATTTCAGTGGGAGATGAAGAAAGTCCAATACACATTATTAAACATCAATCAGCTTGAACGATCATATAATATATCTTTACCAAACTTTGAGATATGCCAATGCTTCAAGTTACTTAATATATAATTCTCTAAACTTCCTAATCCAATTCAGAGTTATGGGGTGCCAGAGCGCAAACCGATGTCAATAGAGCATCAGTCCATTACAAGGCTCACTCAGACATATGAGGTGAAACACAAAAATAACTGGATTGGTAAAAAAAAAAATGTATTGATGAATTACAGCATTGTCACCTTCTATATACTCCCCCTCCCGATCTCTACATCGCTCCATACGTATCTTCCTTTGATTGAAACAGTGCTGGAAGTGTTCTTGCTTAAGGCTGTTCAGCAGGTTTGCCGTTTCTGTCTTCACTTCATCCTCTGAAGAAAAATGTGTTCCCTTCAGGTCACTTTTGATTTTCGGAAACAAGTAAAAATCATAGGGAGCAAAATTGGGTGAATAGGGAGGATGATCGAGGACAGGAATGTTTTTTTCAGTCAAAAATTGCTTTATGGAAACAGCATTGTGTGCTGGAACGTTGTCTCGGTGCATTTTCACCCAACATTGTCGCATCAACACTTGTAGCGATTGTTGTGCAAATACTGACTGGGCTATTCACAGGATATACCTAGCCAGTCGGCGGTTTGAGAAGGCGTGTAAGAGGGGATATAATTCTATAATTCACGTCTGGCCGACATCCAGATGGTTTTCCAGAAAAGCCCCAAGACTAGTCCAGTTATTTTTATGTCTCACCTCGTACAAAACAACGGGCCAGTTTGGAACGGACACTCAACTTAACCTAATCTTTGTGGATGTGGGAAAATAACTGGAGTACCCAAGTGAAAAATCATATAGGCACATGGAGGATGTGTAAACTCCACATGGACAATAACTGAGTGTGGAAATCAGAACCAGCATTTAAGATCTGTGAATGCACTGAGCTTTACTCACTGTGCTATTGTACTGTCCTGCAAGTTAAAAGCACTCATTAATTAAAAATAAACATTTTCTTTGAAACCCATCAATTTAACTTCTTTTACACACTTTCACCAATTGCCAAGATAACTTTCCTTGTTAATAAAATTGAGCAACACTTGAAAGATGTTGCGTTCTCTGTCTATCTCCTGATGAAGTCTCCATTTTGTGCCAGGTGTCCTTTAATCCTGATGATTTTTGTGATTAACTGAATTGTTTATTTATGCTCCTAAACACTAGTTTTACTATTGGCCAATTTCTCTTTAGAAAGACATAACAGAAAGAAAAGTTATTTTCCTTTTCTTACCTTTAGGCAAAAAGTTATTTAAACAAAATTAAGAAGGAATGACTGACTTTAGCAAACAGACAATGGAGAGATTTAACCGAATTGTTCACACAGGATGGTTAGAGACAAACCCATCTCACATGAGCCAAAAGAACTGCAGAGACTATTTGGACAAAGAGAGAAGGAGGTTACTCAAAGCAGAATGACTGTGAAATTCAAGGAAGGGTTAACAAATTAAAATAAATAAATGAATAAATTAATAACTTATTTCAGAGCAGAAACTGGAAACCTTAAATTTTGCATCCATCTCAAGCATTAAGTACAGTAGATCAAGAAGAAAATATTACAAGCAGTAGAAGTGCATACTTGGCATTCAGCCGCAGGTATGGACCCTGATCTCTCCTTCTGTCTTTTCTTACAGCTTAGGTTTTGAGTATTTAGCTAAAATTTAAAGTACGCTTTGCATAAATAATGGAGCCCTAGAAATCCCTCACCACAACGGTACGATGATGAGTCCTCACTTGCTTCTTTCCTGGGCTATCAACTACTGCTGTCATTCTGTCTTCTCCTTCAAGTTTCTCTCATTGCTCAGAGTGCAGCTAAAAGATCCATGTGCAGATTCTACGAGTGTTTTCAGCAGTTTGCTTAACCTACAATTCAGGGTTATGGCAGCACCATAGGCCAGACAGAAGCCAAACTGACTGCAATCACCGGCCTTAAATTAAAAAAAAAAAAACACCCACAGCTTGAAAAGAGTGGACAAGCACTGTTTGCTACGGGTTTCTCACTTACTAGCTCACATCACACTTATATCAGCTGCCAACCCCCGTCGTTCGTCACTCTCAGAACCACAAAGGGGAACCTCCCCAACCTCTCAATGAATTGAAAGTTTGGAACACTGGCTGAAACTCCAAGACCCCTCCCAGTCTTTGAACAATTGTACGTTTGATGCACTACTCAAAATTCCAATAAAACCCTATCATCGATGTACAATCAACAGTAAGCGTTTCGGCCATAACACTCAATGTTGCCACTCCACAAAATCTCTTACATCCTATTCAAAGAAAAAATTCAGTATCTTTCAAGTCAGAGTCAATTCTTCATAAACATAATGTAGAGAGGCGATTGAGAAGGCTAGGTGAGTCCCAAAATAGTTGGAGTGCTAGCCACACAAACACTGTTTAATTTACAAAGAAAAGGAAAAGCTAACTTAACAATGGTGCTTTCAAACAAAATGGGCAGTAGCCTCTTCTTGCCCTCTATTTCCATTTTTTTCTGAATAGGAAAGACTTTGGAGGATTCCCTGTCAATCAGACACTCCAATCCAAAATGTCATGCCATCTTCCAGGGATTTCTCTCTTTATATTATTTGGACCAGAATGGGCAGGGCTTCTGAGGTTCCACTGCCATCAAGGAGCATTTTCTCGGCACTGTGAAGGGTAAAAGGAGAATAGACCGTTAATGAAAGCATCCCCTTCTCATTCCGGGGTGGTACCACATAGCTTAGGTGAGCCTGGAATGGAATCATGCTACGTTTGTCGCTTGAAACTGTTTACCAAATTCCAGCATTTTCTATCAATTTTTTTGAAATATCTTTAGAGCTTTACATTGGAATTAATGAAGCATGAAGCTCCGCCAGAAAATGAAAGCCTTTAAACTTACTCAATATGTAATTTTTCCAAGCAAAGACAATCGTTTCAGTATTGATCCATGTCTTGCATTTACACACACATTGTAAAATAGCTTATACATGTCACTTTAGAACAAAAAACAGCATATGATGTGATTCAGCCATTTTAAAAGAAAACTGGCTATGTGTGATACATCAGCATTTAAAGACTTCTTCAATAACTTTTCACCCACCCAGACAGTGCTTTTTATTAAATGACAAAATTACAATAAACTGTCCATGCCATGTTGTTGTTTTTGATTGTGACAACTTACTTTTTTATTTTTACAAAAAACAAATAAAAATACTGTAGAACATTTCAATGACAACAAAGTGAATATCTTACACAGCTATCACTAAATACTAACGAGGCGAAATCTGAGTCGCCTTCAAAGACAGGAAGTATTCGCAAGAATATGAATGATGTTATCATAGTGGGCAATGGGGGCCTGTCTACCATTGTTGTTGAGTAAGATACCTCGAAATGACAAAATCTAAGAAACAGACTTGACCAGAGCGTGATCAAGAGAGAAAGCATCAGACAAGAGAGGTTGTGACACACAAGGATACAGAGGAAAGGTATAGGAAGAACAATGAGTTATCAAATATTTTACAACGTCGACAGGTAAGTGCAGCTAGTAGATTAATAATCAATCATTTGCTTGACCAAATGGTCTGTAATAAGTGTAACAGTCTCAAAGCCCAAGTGGAAAAAGAATATTTCACCCAATAGTTTGCCCGTTGGCTTAGGTTTACAAAGGCAACTCCAAAATTCTAACCCCAATGCACTCTGGGGCCTCCACCTCAGGACAAACAGAAGTGGTGCTACAAAATTCCTTTACATACTGAATTATGGCGAATAAATGCAGATGTGGGAATAATGAAAGAAATCAAATAGCTTTACCTTACAGTAAAGCAGAAAATGAAAAGCATATACTATAAAACAGAGAGGTGGATTCCTGTTAGTTGGGCAGATGGATGTTGATGCTACAGCCTCAACTACAATGCAATTTTTTTTCTCCACGTTTCTTCTGTTCTGAACATATCCCGGATAACAATTCCGAGGGCGTCTCCTCTGAAAAATGAGCGACAAGCAGGAAGTTACTAATGGCAGCCAACTTCAAATCATGTAGCAAGAAAGCCACAGCCTCTCTGCCTTGACACTAGACAAAAATAAACAGTAGAGCTCAATCACACTGATGTGTAGATGAGGTTACAGTTACAGTGCATGACCTGGGGGCTCTCCTCTTTTTTGACGCTTCAAACAACAGCCGCTCTCAGTGGCCTGTGCTGGGCCTGCATTCTCCTTGCATTCCTGCAGCCTACACTACATGACAAACAATGAAAGGCCTTTTTTTCCAGACTCGCCTCTGTCTTGGTTCCTGTGAACAGGCCCCTGTTGACAAAAGTTGATGCTCTCATCCTTGAAGAATTTCAAAAATTAAACATTATAAGCAAGGCAATAGCATTTGAGGGGCACTGAAATCACATTGCTTTCCAAACTGTGGTTTCTGGAGCTTTATTTTCAAAGTCACACTATTACATTGCTAAAAACAAAAAGACCTTGTGCTAGACTATAGAAAAAAAAAGTGTTATCTGCTGGAATATTTTCTCTCATCTTATTTTTCTGTGGCACACAGTCAATTGCACTGTAGGGAAACATAGATTTTTGCTTTTGTGCCACAGACACTGTGGTGTCATAGAAATTTTGGCAACTTGGTGATTTGTGCTGGGATCCCAGAAATTCAAGTATCTCAGCAATCTCTAATAAATCAGCAAAACTTCACATTCATTTTTTTAACAAAGCAAAACATTCTGATATATTTTTTGTTTCTGGGCTTCACAGCACATATTCTCCATCCATTCATCTTATCACCCACTTAATGCTATACCTACTAGTCAGGTGCTACAGTACAGGTTATCCCAAATGTCATGATGGCTTGCCAGAGAATTGTCCTTGGTATACCTCTCTGATGCACTGAAATTGGGAGAGTGCCATTTATGGATGGCATTTTGCATAATAGTATGACTTTAGGAGGCAGCTGGAGCAGAAGAGTTCGACCTGAGCTCAAGCATTTGGACTGAGAAGTGCCACTGTTAACCTGCCATGCTGTTTGTACATTTTTTCCTTCAGTGGAATAAACTTTTAATTTGTAAAGGATTAACTACTACAGGATTGGGAGAAGAGCAACTACAAGAAAAGAAGATTGTTGTGGTTTGCCCACACAGAAAGTTAATTTCAGATGCAGCAAAGGCTTTGTGTTTTTTCCATCCATCGACAAGTGTTTTAGTGAATGTCAGGTCTGCTCTACCGTATAGGTCAGCAAGATTGTTGAAGACACTTGTTGATCAATTATATAGATATAAATACAGTATATATCACCATGTTCGAATCACCAAGTGACCACCCCCACTCTTTGATAATAATTTTTAATATAAGGCGAATCAAAACACCAACTGGAGACCTCAAACCCTCCCCCAAATTACATAAACATGTAACCATGCCTGGAAATCTATGATGTTTAATAAATGACTGTTAGGCAACAGATATCTCAATTTTATTTGTCATACGCTGCTGCTGTTGGCTTGTTTCATTTTGGATGTGCTCTGTCTCTAGGTATGTCAGAAGACTGGGACTTTGTGAAGTGTGGTCCAGCCTCACGTGGGGAGGCAAAATGGGAGAGCGGGGGGAGGACTAGAGGGGGAGAGAAAGAGAGCAAGTTATATCTAATCTATCCTTTTATTCCTTATAAGTGCCAACATAACAATAGGCTTCATGGCAATAACTCCTGGGAAAATGGGAAATTAAGGTCAAAGCTCTCGTATTTTCAGTTAAGTTCAGTTAACAAAAATTCCATGACCAGACAGGGGATGATTTGTTTCAAACCTATTTTTGTAAAACTTGATTTATTTGTAAGGAATGTTATTTGATTTTTCAAAAACTAATACAGTCAAAAATAAATAAATAAATAAATGGCGGTTACAGTTTTGTGTACAGTAACAAAAATGCTAGAGCCAGCCTTGATAGTCACCTGTCAATGACAGAATGGAGCTCTAGGAAAATGTGGGGATCAGCTGATTTCTGTCTGACCAACTTTATGTGTTGTTCCAATGAAATTATTAAGGAGGCCACAATATCAGCCATTGTGTTCATTGGTTCAGTCACATTGCCAGTGCAGGACTTTCATTTTGAATGGCTATGCTAAAAACAGTACAAGCTAAAAGGTTATGCAGGAAATGAACTATAATGACCTGTCAGCTGGCATTTTGTAAGTGTTATGACAATATAGGGATATTCTCGTGGAAACGACAATGGAGTATATGAATTAAATTAACGATACAGGGATTATTGAGTGCTACACTGCAAAAAAATTGAAATCTAAGCAAGGGAAAAGTATTTATATCATGACATAAAATCTTGCTTTCCTTACTGTAAGAATTACTGACTTATTAAAAAAAATATGATTTTTTAGCTTACTTTAAGAAATAAATTTTGCTTAAACCATCAGCAGATATTTTTGCTAAATAAAAGCAACCCATCTCCCATTTAAAGTTTTCTGGTCTAGGATTCCATGCAGCTTCCATTAAAAATAGAAAGGAATAGATGGAGTTTCAGTTAGCTGTGACAAGATAGCTTCCCCAAGCAGATGACTATTATACAACTGATTATTTTGGGAGGATCAGATATTTAAAAATAATTTTTGGGATTAACAAAAACATGGTGAGTTGTAGCCAAGATCAAAACAAAATCGAGGCAATCAATAGCAAATACAGAAGAATTTCAAATTGTGTCCTTCACATTGGCTCAGGACACCAAAGCATTGAAAGGGATAACCAAAGAGTAGCATGGAGACAGGTAGGAGTCTAAATACTGAAACAGCACAATTGTGCCAAGAGTGGAAAAACATGAAATAAACAAGGTAAGGATCAGATGAAAATGCATAGTCGAAAGGCAAGCAAGGACCATAACTAAGCTACAAAAATACAAGTGTTAAACCTTTCAAATGAGATCCTAAAATCAGAAGAATGTTCTAAAAATTTGTTAAAAAGAATTACAGAATCACTAGAGTAATTAAAGTTGTCCCGCAATCTCAGATAAAGACGAAACCAAAGTGATGACCTTTCATCCTGTCACTATGATGACGCTGTGCAACACACACATATCCGGGTGGTACTATGGAAACATGTAAACAAATAGCATGCTCAGTCAGTAAACAAAATGGCAAAATAAAAATGTAAGATAAGTTCAAATAATGAAACAACATAATATTTAGAACCCTCGTAGTCAAAACACCTAAAAGAGTAGTAAATTACAAAGAAAACTTTTCATAAAAAGCTGTTATAAAATATGGCAAAACTCATTTGTCAGTGTCAAAATGAAAAACACATAATGCATACGTAATTAAGGAGATATTAAAATATATTCGTGAAACTATAAACCAAATCAGACATCAAGTTAAAATTCCTACATATTTTTTAGCGGATTATATTGTTTTCAGTCCTCCTGTTTGCAGTATTTCAACCTTGTGTTTAGAAACAATGCCCATTGCTGCGTTTCATATGTAAAGTCATTGGGACTCATGGCACTACTGCACATCTTCTGTTTTAAGATGATTAGAGGAGCTACTTGAAATAAATGTGTATTGGATTCTACTTTAAAAACAAACCTTCCATTCTGTGTTAGCTTGAAATAATTAAATAGTTGATGTAAGACCTTCCTGCAACTTTTAATTCTGACTTACATTCTGATTCAGCGGTTTGATGTTTAATTCCATACTGCTCTTTTGGTTCACGTCACTTGTCAGTGTTGCAACTTCGATTCTGCCTGCCTGCTACTTTACTCATGTTGTCTCTTGTGTGCATGTCTCTTTTTTAGCTGTTTTAGTGCAGGGAAGGCTAAAAGGTACTTTCATAAGGATTTAGTGCAAATGCCATTCTTTGTTCATTTCTCTTAGTGCAGATGCTTCAGAGCACTCTGCTCTGTATCGTTCTGGTCTTACTTCTTCATTGCTACGTTTGTCCTGATCTACTTTGAAATCAGAAGTTAGAACACCAGCTAAAAGGAATAATCCACCCAAAAATGATATATTTTTTATGCGTTACTTTCCCCCAATGTTTTGTAGTGATGACCGAGAAAACTTTTTAATCTCATGTTTTCATGAAGAATGAAGCTAAAAAGAAGTTTACGATATATTACAAGCCAATGGTGACCAACGCTTAATCCATAGTTGTCTACTCACAACATGCAAAACACATGCATTTTCTGCTAAAATATTGTTAAATGGATACTTCTGAAAAAAAGCTGTTGACCAATGAATGAATTCAAAAGCTCAGTATTATGTTAATGTATTTCCTGTTTATGATGTTCCTGTTTCATTTTCCAGAAGTTATTTTATTTAACAATATTTCAGCAGAATATGCATGTGTTCTGCATATTGTGAGAAAACGAATGGAAAACTGAAAAGTGGATTATGTAACAAGAGTAATGTGAGATTGTATCTTTTTCATTAATGTTTTTCATATTGTTTGTCTTCGTACAGCATTAGTCACCACTAGCTTGTATTTTATCATTAACTTTTTTTTAATCTTTATTCTCCATAAAAACATCACATTATTCTCGGCTGTCACTACAAAATACATTGGCATATAAAACATATAAAAATGGTATTTTTGGGTGGAGCATTCCATTAATTCTATTTACTGTATATAATGTGACTGGTCACATGGCACATTCATCACATGCCTAGCAACCACAGAGCATCATAGAGACCCGACACACATAATGATGATAATTTTAACCTTCGGAAATATAACATTGCTGCAGTCCTGAAAAAATAATTAAAAAATGGAAATATTTTGATGTTACAGAAGTAAGAAAAAGTATTAATCACAACAAGAACACTTAATATTGTACAAAAATTTACATAAAGTAAGACAATAATAACTTCAAAAGAAATCCTAATAACCACCATCAGCAAAGGCTTACAAACTTGGCAAGGGAAGACTCCGTGATGGATTCTGATCAAGCAATGGATTTTTACTTTTCTCATCACGCTTTCCAAAGGTCGTTTTGTGAGTTTTGATATATGCTCTGTCTATCTTTTTTTTGGTGACATAATAGGCAATTTTACATGCAATCTTTGCCTAGTTCTACCTAGAGTTGATGGAGGAACCACATATGGACTTAAGGATCCCATCAGAACTCCCACAGATATCAGACAATGGAAACATGGATTGTTTTGATGAGTGCTTTGATTTACCCTCCATCTCTCCTTACTCCACTGTAATCACTGAGTACCGTAGCACTTATTCTTATTTTATAGTTACAATGAGTCTAACATTTCAAAATTTAGGCCTTTGTCATGAACATCACCAATCTGAATACAAAATAGATTTAAAACACTAAAGAATTTTATAACATATAACATGTGACATATAAAGACAAGATGGGATGATAAGGATACAAACACTTAAATGTATAAAAGAGTAGCAGCCTGCACTCAGGGTTGTTAGCAAGAGCAAGTTGTGTGTCAAGCATCCCAGAAAAGTGTTTTGTGGGACAGTGGACATCAGCCACAGGTGTGCTCTTTTATTTATTTCTATAATTTCATCTTTGTTGTCAGGATGCTGAGCACTTCGGCCCTCTACAACATGCTGGATTTATTGCTGTCAGTCTCATTTCTGACACCATATGTTTAATTTTAAGTTTAGCATTATGGTAATGCTTATTAAATTTACAGCACATGGCATTAGCCTGGCAGTTAGAGAAATGGCCATAATAAAGAAAGAAGAAATCAATATTGTAACTGTCTAGGCGACAGATCCAGGCCTCGTTTCACCTTATTAGTAGAAAAGCCTTTAGGAATACGTTGCAAGCTGTGACATGATGTGTTTTAATTGATTTCTGCAGATACAATAATTAACCATTTTTAACAGTAATATCATGATCAGACAAGACAAAACCCAGTATAGATTTAACTATAAACCTGACATGACTGCTCAATATAGTCTAACATTTGGAGGTCACTCTTTCATTTGGTGAAGAGGACATTTGTGAGAAAATTGTCAGCTGGCCTGCTCATGTAAATTTCTAACATGAAGAAGTGACATTTTACTGAGTATCAGGTAGAGATTATTGCTGTTATCAGCCAATTTGTTAATTTGTTAGATCAATGACTGTATTTACTTGCCTTTGGTGAATTGACGGCGGCACGGTGGCGCAGTGGTAGCGCTGCTGTCTCGTATTAAGAGAGCTTCCCGGGTCCTCCTTGCATGGATTTTGCATGTTCTCCCCGTGTCTGTGTGGAATTCCTCTGCGTGCTCCAGTTTCCTCCCACAGTCCAAAGAAATGCAGATTAGGTGCATTGGTGATCCTAAATTGTCCCTAGTGTGTGTTTGGTGTGTGGGTGTGTGTGCCCTGCAGTGGGCTGGCACCCTGCCCAGGGTTTGTTTCCTGCCTTACACCCTGTGTTGGCTGGGATTGGCTCCAGCAGATCCCCGTGACCCTGTAGTTAGGATATAGCGGGTTGGATAATGGATGGATGGATGAATACATACATTGTATAGAAATAACATTAGAGGAATAAGGGGAGGAAATCAAATATGCAGTAACTGGATGAAGGAGTTTAAATACAAGACCATTCAAAGGAATGCAAAACTAGGAACTTTCAATATCTGTGTACTAGAATTCCCCAATTCCACCATTGAAATTACCTTTTATAAGATGGTCCTAGGAGTCATAGTGGACTTGTTACTATCAACAGTGCATCAAGACAGTATGCAGAAGCCATTGAGTTAGGTTATATCACACAATGTGTCCAGTACAAGTCAAGGAAGGTTATAATTAGCTTTACAGCATACTGTTGAGGCCCCTCATTGGGCCTTTTATATAAAAGTTGCTTAAATTTTGGATTAAAGTTGAAATTTATAAAACATAAATTTGTGTGGAAAGTGTTTTAAAGCTACAGAAAGTTTTGACGATCCGTAGTCCTACACAAATGTGTTTGTGGTTGGTATTTTAGCAATTCCCAGCAGCAAGACAATGAAATGAATAGAAAATCTTGTTTTATTGCATGATTCAATGACGTATCAGACCCATTCTGATGTCCGACCATCCATTCTTCCATTTTCTAAACAGGGAACAGAGACTGTGTGATTTCTGCGTGATGGACTTTGTAATGTTGGCTCCAATTCAACACACAACTCCAAGAGGATGGCTCTAGAACATCTAAATCAACTTGCAGTCATCATCAACAAAAAGGACACAAATACCACTCATGAAATTTCAATGACAGAAAACTTTGTGTTTTTTAAGTTTGTTTGTGTATGTATTTTAATTGTGCCAAATAAGTACTTTCTTATTTTAAGAACTTAAAAAAAGTATGCACATTATAATATTTAGCTGCAACTTAGATCATTGATTTGAATCTTGGACCATTTTCTGTTATTTACTTGCTTCATCAAAGAGAAAGATATCACATTTTTGTTTTTTAAATATTTTTTATGTGTGACATATGGTTAGACTGCCACATAGTCATTTTAATAGCCTGACATAAGTGACAACCATGCAACCACTACCGTTTCAATCACTTGTACTGACTACTGATGATCTGATTTGCCAACAAGGAGCATCTCTCAGGTGTGTAAAAGAAATAAATACTGCAGACAAAATATACAAGTTGAAATAACCTCTCTCAAGCTAAATCTGAACTAACTTGTAATTGAAATTGTATAGAGTATTTCTGTAACATTTTTAAGGATTGGTGCAAATTAGAGTTGATTATAGAATTCATTGTCTCATCTATCTTCTAAACCCACTTATCCAGAGCAGAGGACAGCTGGAGCTTTCCTAGCAAGCAACTGGTGCAGGAAACCCCTGGACAGGGCGCCATCTCAGAATGAACATCCACTCACACCCAAATACATCAGGGGACAATTTAGCATCGCCACTTCACCTAACCCACATGTCTTTGGAAACCGGAGCAAAGCCAAACAAACCCAATTGCCAATTCCATGCAGAGAGCACATGGGACGTGACCTGCAGACTCCTTACTATGAGGTTGCAGTACTGCTACTGCATCACTGTACACCTTATTAGTTGAATAACATATTCAAATTAACTGTGGGCTGAAAAATGTGGAAAAATATGTATATGTACTATGTATTTTAGTAATAAGGTGCATCTGTTGTGTGGGGAGTCCCCCAGCCGCTATTTAAACGCCACCAAATGTTAGGAAAAATCTGAAGTTCACATTTAGTAAAGTTTTATTTTCAGTGTTATCCCATGGTTTGTAAGTAATGACATCACTCAGGAATATTACCAAATTTATATGGTGATAAGGTCATGAATATTCAAAAAGGGTAGGTGATAAGGAGTGGCTAAAAGCTTATGCACAAGTACATAATTTTAAGATTTATAAATGAACCTGGGTGGCATGGTGGCGCTGCTGCCTCGCAGTTAGGAGACCCGGGTTCGCTTCCCAGGTCCTCCCTGCGTGGAGTTT
The DNA here is from genome assembly GCA_026402145.1 of Polypterus bichir lapradei. NCBI lineage: Eukaryota > Metazoa > Chordata > Cladistia > Polypteriformes > Polypteridae > Polypterus > Polypterus bichir. The sequence continues at coordinate 3,623,950 of JANRMT010062853.1, read as the reverse complement.
GCATGTTCTCCCCGTGTCTGCGTGGGTTCCCTCCGGTTTCCTCCCAAAGACATGCAGGTTAGGAGCATTGGAGATTCTAAATTGGCCTGGGTGTGTTTGTGTGTGTCCTGCGGTGGGTTGGCACCCTGCCTGGGATTGGTTCCTGCCTTGTGCCTGATGTTGGCTCCAGCAGACCCCCATGACCCTGTGTTCGGATTCAGCGGGTTGGATGATGGATGGATAAATGAACCTGGTGTGTGACCTACTGTGTGTACTGTTTTATAAATCATTTTTGCCTTTCTAATGTAAGATAAATTATAGTATGGAACCCAAAGTTAGGATTTATAACATGAGGCCTCTGGAGTACTTCGTTCAGTTTTCGTCCTGGTTACAAAAAAAGACACAAAAGCACTAGAGAAGGTCCAGAGAAGCATGACTAGGTTGATTTCAGAACTAAGAAGTATGAGCTATGATGAAAATTTAAAGAAGTTGGATCTTTTCAGTTTAAACAAATGGAGATTATGAGGTGACATTGAAGTGTTTAAAAAAATGAAATCAGATCAGGACATTTTATACATAATCTCCACACTGTGTTGTGAGAAAGTGTGTGCTGATTACTACGTTTCTTGTAAAAATAACAATTACTTTGACTGTCATTTTCTTGGATCTTCCTCAAAACCAAGCAGCATATAAAGAACCTTCCCATATTGTGAGCTTTTATAAATCCATGCCCATGTTAACTCCAAAATTTCAAGAAGACAGACTAGTTAATGTAAGAAATATTGTCAAGTCTCACTTCAAAGGATTTGATATTTAATTTTGCTAAACCCATACCCATGCTGAACCCAGTGTTTCTTAAACTTTTTTTTTGTTGCCTTGGAGAATCATGGACAATCGTCAGGTATGGGAGGAATCAAAGACAATGGTTGGAGCAATGCCAATTACTTTATCAACCTGCAGCAACCCAACCCGACCCACTTCGCAAAACATCCAGTACCCATTATTATTACATAGAACAGTAACTCATGACCCAGTGACGGCAACCCATTTTTGGTTATGACACATAGTTTGAGAAACCTTGCGCTAATGGAAGGGTGATCAGTGTTGGTCCTGGAGGGTCGCAGTGGCTGTAGGCTTTTGTTCAGTCAATTGCTTAATTAGAAGACATTCTTTGCTAATAACAGATATTATTTAATATCATAATTAGGTAGCCTGTTAACTTTGCAATGTCAGGTCATTCTTAATTCGTAGATTTAGTTTTTTCTTTAAATTATTTTACCCTAAAGCAGATGAGTAATTTTCAATTCTTCACTTTTATTAGTATTAAGCAAATAGTACTCGATGAATACGCACAGGTGTGAATGAAAACAAGTTAGTTGGAGCACTGTTGGTTCATTTGTCATTTGTATCATCTACAATTAAAAACAGTGAATGCAACTGCTTAATACTTAAAAGTAATTATGGGTTCAAAATCGTAAAGAGCGAGACAACTAAAATGAAGCAAAAAAATGTCACTTGAGCAATAACTGCTTCATCTGCAATAAATAAGATCTCAAGAAGCAATTGGGTTGGAACAAAAAAAACCACTGCAACACACCAGGATAGACGTTCATACAGTATTTGTATTTCAAAGGAGGCTCTCTTGACCAGATATCAAACCCAAATAAACCCAAGAATATTATAATATTAATAATTTAAAAAAAGATTGATTTTACCAAGAGTATAATAATCATGGGAAGAATAACAAATTTATAACCCTCAGGGTCTAATTAAATATGTCCATAGAGCATCTGGTAGGGTTAGGGTTAGGGCTGCTATACCTCTTTTGATCTCTTCCTGTTTGCCCCTTTCGCTTTTCTCTTTCCTTTGTCTTCTCTTCCTCACATCAGGTCAACTTTCACCAATTTCAACCCTTGTACTCCCAAGTTTATTGAGATGATGACCAGAAGAGGCCTTTAATCCCCAGCCAGAAGGTACTTCTAGAGAAATCAGGTCAGAGATGGACTCTGTAACTTTTGGAGTCATCCTACCAGTACTGTTTCTAGTAGCCCCAGACTGGCTTTTTAAACACCAAGGAATGACTATAACGAATTTTAAATAAATATCAAAACACTTTTGATTAAGTTGTTTATAGATGTTTGGTTCTTCTTCTTCTGGTTCTCCCTTAGTTATTACTCTTTTTGTTATTTTGGAGTGACATCACCAAGGTGGGCTAAATAAGATGACAGACATGGTTCTGCTGAGTCTCTGTAAAGAACTGTCCATATATGTTATTCTGAAGCTACTCTTATGAATAGATCTGGGCTGACTTTGGAGGGTTTTGCGATGGATGACCAGTCCTTCTAGAGTCTGGCTGCCTGGTGTGTTTTTGTCAGCAGCAATTTTAAAATGAATGTCTACTCAAGGTATTATTTTAAATAATACCCTTTCCACTAATTCTGTGAAAATTTTTTTTTTTACTGTGAAACTGTCTAGCCTCTCCGGCTCTGTAGCTTTCCCATGTGCACAGCGGCAAAGTTTTTTTTTTTTTTTTCCAAAACTTCCAGCTGGAGAACAAATCCAAACTAGCTGAGTAGCTCTGGCAGGGTGGGGAATGTCGTTGGGGTACTTTTCAGTGGAAGTTACTGCTGGAACTCCTGAGGCAAAAGTCAGTTTGATTATGTAACATTCTGACTGGAAGGGAAGTTGCAAACTCTCAAAAATGCAGAAAGGCATGTGGTCCACATAAAAGTGCATTGCAATTATAACCATTCACAAGCCAATCTTTTTTGGAATGTTCCAATTAGGTTCTATCGACAACTCTCTACTTTCTTCTAAAGCGTTTGCTGTATGCAAGCTGCTTGTTTCAGTAATCAAAAGACCAGAAACATGAGGGAAACCATCTAATTTTAACAAATTTCATTAAACGGAGTTAAGCCGTTTGCCAAGTGCTTTTCTAAAATAAATGCTGCATTGTCTGTGCTGTTTCTCAGGAAACATTTTATAAACAGCCATCTTCGTAACTGCCCCAAAATTGTCTTTGCAAATTCCCGTTTCAAAATTCACTCAGCAAGCTCTCAGAAAGATCAAAAAAGTGGCAGCAGAAGGGAGTTGTAACAAATGATCACCACTTCCTAATTCTGTTTGAGCAAAGAAGGCATCTGAATATATGTGTATAACAAAAGTCAAAATGATTTTATTTAGCACACCTTGCATACTGTGCTGTGTCTAAAAAAATTTTTCCTAAGGAATTCAGAGCAACATTACCAAACAGCATTATATGTCAAATCAAGTCAGGTCACTTTAGAAAAATGTACAGCCCAGTGAAAAACTGACAACTCATACACTAGCCATCCATCCATCCATCAATTTTCTCTGGCTTGTCTGGGTCGCTGGGGCAGCAGTCTAAGCAAATATACCCAGTTGTCCCTTTTCTCTGCTACCTCCTGTATCTCCTTCAGGAAGATAACATGGCGTTCCCAGGCCAAGAGATATAATCTCTTCAGCTTGTCCTTTGTCTGCCCCAAGGTCTCCTCCTGGTTGTACATACACAAAATACCCCTCAGGGAGGCATCTAGGAGACATCCAGATCAGATGCATAGACCACCTTAATTGGCTCCTTTCAATGTGGAGGAGCAGTGGCTCTACTTTGAGCTTCTCCTGAATGTCTGCACTCCTTGCCCTGTATCTAAGGCTGAGCCCAGGCACCCACCTCTGTTGCTTATATCAGCGATTTCATTCCTTCAGTTACTGCCCAGGACTTGTGAGCATACGTGAGGTTGGGGACATAGAAAGACATCTAAATTGAGAGCTTTGGCTTTTGGCTCAGCTCTTGCTTCACCAGAAATTACTAGATAGATAGATAGATAGATAGATAGATAGATAGATAGATAGATAGATAGATAGATAGATAGATAGATAGATAGATAGATAGATAGATAGATA
>JANRMT010062853.1:3589019-3619683 GCA_026402145.1 Polypterus bichir lapradei | reverse complement strand
TAGATAGATAGATAGATAGATAGATAGATAGATAGATAGATAGATAGGACAGGCACTATATAATAGATAGATAGATAGATAGATAGATAGATAGATAGATAGATAGATAGATAGATAGATAGATAGATAGATAGATAGATAGATAGATAGATAGATAGATAGATAGATAGATAGATAAGGCACTATACGTAAGTAAACGGTACTTTATTTTCTCTTTTACTGTCATTCTTTCCACCTTCACTTCTCCTCCTCCGACAAGCTTTGTTGTTGTCATCGTCATTGTCCTCCTCCGCCTGACTCTGGCTCCCCAAATGAAGGCAGACGGCTCCTTTTAAGCCACACCCGGGAGTATCCCAGGTGGCTCATTAGGAAGATCTGGAATCACTCCCAGGTGTGGCGGAAGCCCAAAGTAGGGCTCTGCTACTCTTCTTGCCTGCTGCCACAGAACCCAACTGGGATGCAATGAACTCCAACTCCCTTGGAGCCCTGCGGAAATCCGAGGCCACACTGCAACCCAGGGGGGCTGCCATCTAGCAATCCAAGAGAGGCAGTGCCCTGTGCATATCTGCTACCCCGATCCTTCCTTTATGATGACCTCCCAGCCAGGAAAAGCCCCTAGGCATCAGTCACAATAGATAGATAGATAGATAGATAGATAGATAGATAGATAGATAGATAGATAGATAGATAGATAGATGTAACATAATTTGTTGGTTTCTCAATGTACAAATATCTAAGTTACACAGTTGTACATTTTTTAATAAAAGCAACCACTAAAACTGAATGTTGAATGTAACTTTGCGTCACGTTACTGTCATTATCATCTGACTTCTGCATGCATGAATTTTCATTTACCCTTTTCTGTGTCTGTGCTTTGCAGAGTTTTCATTTATTAAATCAAACTCTGCTGCAATTGCAGCTAAAGGATTGAGGTACATCTAAAAGTCATGCCTGGAGTAAAACTCCAGTCTTATACCTCCTGTGCATGTCTCATTTTATTATAAGGTAAAACATGTAATAATCCAAAGGAGCTGAAGAAACAGCTGGTAGTAGCTCTGACCACTTGCAACATGACATGTTGCAAACTCTTTCAGTATCCTGTTTTCATTATGGATGAAATCTGCAAAGACAGTACAAAAGATATCATTGCATATTCTTTCTGAAGTTTGCATTTATGAACAAAGCTTTCACTTTTAACAATTTTGAAATTTCCATAAATCTAAATTTCATAACTCAAAATCCCTAATTTAATTAGTCTTAGACATAATATATTACTTTCCAAGGAATCTTGCGGGCAGGCCGGTGCAAGTCCTGATGTGACACTTGTGTATTTGTATGTACTGTAGTGGACGTGCATAACTACGTGCATACAAACATAATTTAGACTGCAATCTAGACAACTTGGAGTACAGACCTGTCAGCATGCCTCTGCAAATGGAGAAGTGATGAAACTGATTTCCACAATGGAGTCGTCAGGATGTGAAGCTTTTCCATTAATAAAGGATATCCTTCTCACATCAATGACAGAGCCCACAACTGAACCAGAAATAGCCCTAACACATTCTTACAGAAGAAGCACCAAAATGCAAAACTCCACAACACTTATTGCCACTCACCTTTCAGCCTAGCACACTGTCTGTAGCGCAAGCCTTCAGATGAAACTCTTCCATTTTAATTCTAATCTGTTCACTAGAGCTCCTTTTTCTGGATTCACTTCATTTTCCTAGTGCCAGCCAGGTAATTTAATGAGTTATCCATTCATCAAGTGGGTATTGTAGTTGGCAGTGCTGCCTGCTTACAGATTTTGTTTTTTGGCATTAGCTAGAACATTTTCTGTATGGAATTTGGATATTTTTTCCCTTGCCTGCTTTGTAATGTGGTTTAAGAGAAAAATAACTTTTCAGATATGTCATAAGCCATTATAAGAAACAAAAGCCCATATAGAGAAGCATCTCATCTATGTTTACCACTAATCAATATGAGGGAAACATTTTTTACTATACAGAAGGCAAAAATAATAGAAAAGAAAATAAAGTAAATTTCACCAAGTAATTTACCATAGCACTTAGTAACCACTTTTGGTAAAAGGAGGAGTAGAAATAAGGAATACTTACAGATGTTGTGCTGCTAGAGATTAAGACTTTAGAAAAAGAAGGCACAGAAGAAAAGCCAATATATTCCAAACAAATGTCAGATGAATAGATGAAATGAAAGCAACATTTTTTTCATCATTCATTGGATTCATTGTTTATTCTAATTTCTTATTTAGTTATTTCTTCAATTTCATGTCACTTTAAAATAACTACACTGGAGGTGCTCTTACACATCTTTGGTGAGCATGCTAAAAGTTTGGCTTCAGTCTAAAAAAGTTTTTCAGAGCCAGCCAATCATAAGGAGCAGATAAGAATGCAGAGAATTCACCAATTAACGCTAACGCCTGCAATTAAGCAGCCACACTAGTTGAAGATTTTTGAAATGAAGCAAGATCATTGTTATATTACTTTCTGTTTTGATAACTCATACAAAATAGCCAAAGTGGTGTGCGGTCTTCAAAAATAACAAGGAGAACAGGCCTGACTCCTACCAGTCAGCCCAGAAGAAGTCAATCAAAAATAGTCTAGTTTCTACATGAGTGGCTGACTTTGAAATACACAAGGCTAAAATGTGTTCAAACATATAATTTGAATTATCCCAAAATATATTTAAAATGTTACACATGGGAAGGGTCACCATCAACCCTTAGCTTATGCAGAGCAAGGCAACAGAAAAATAGAGTATTCACGAAATCACAAAAATAATATACTGAAAAAATATCAAAAATGAGGCAAATGGCAATCCACAGAAAGCAAGTCCAATCCACTGTCCTTAAAGCCAATGTTACATTAGTCACTGATCTCATCGCTGCATCATATCAAACTACATGACTGACAACCGCTGGGCATGTCTACTCTACTGACCGGATTACAACTTTCCAACAGAGTTGTGCTCGACCCTTTCTCTGACAGCCAATACCGTGGTGCCTGATGGAGCCTGAGCTGTTCAACGGGTTAACAGTCATTTTAGTTTTATATTACTACCAGTAACAGCGCACTGCACAATAACACAGTGAATACACTTGACTTGAGCATCCACAGTTTTCATTCTCTTTCTCTGTACGTTAACATCTGTTTGCTCAGCGTTGATGCGCTTGCTGCTTCCAGATCAGCTCTTCTTTTCTCTACCCTAGCGGCCTGCTTCTTCTGTTCTTTCGTGTTCATCTGATCTGCTTTTAAAACTGATTAAGACAGTGTTTGTGTTGCAATTACTTAGTACATTTTCCTTAATTGTTCACTTAACCTGGCACTTAAGTCTTCAGTCTGCCTCAAGAATGATTTAAGATATGAAGAGGTAGGGGAAGTGACGGCAAAGGTGGTAGGGAATGAGAATGGCACCCATATGCATTTGCCGCATGGCTGCTGTAGAGAGTTGATTCTACGATAAAAAAAAAATAAAAAGAGGAATAACCTTGGAGATCAATCATCACCCTGAAAGTGGATAGTAGAGGTCACGTAGTATATGTGTACCACATTTCAGGTCAACGGTCAAACAGTTTGCGAGCTACAGGTGATTTAAAATCCTAGACAGACAAATGGATAGCCACGGTAGTGTAATATATAAGAAGATATGACATAACAACAGCAAATAGAGTTTAGATAAGCATTGTGGATATACAACTTGTTAAAAGGCTGCAGCTATTTCATCATGGCATGTGTGCATTTCTAAATAGATAGTAATGTTAAATTTCTTTAGTTATTCCTTCAGACGTGCATTCAGAAGGCTGATACAGCCTCATCTATGTATTTACTGGTGTCGTTAAACAGATTGTTGATGCTGGTGTTTTTAGCACTGAAATCCGCATCTCTTATGGCTCTTCATTATCAGTTCTCTTAAAAGCAGTACCTTTGAGGAGTGTGACCCATTCTTTATTTCAAATTTATATTTTGCAATTTGTATTTCCATGAATGTACAGTAGCTGCCAATTCATCCAAGCTTACTTCAGCTCCTACAGTATCGTTACGGTAAACAATAGAGTGTAAGCAACAGCACCTGCAGCTACATATGATTTGCGTTTACCATTGGCCCATTGCAGGAGCGGACTGGGTCTCAAAACCGGCCCAGGTATCCTTCAATGAGTGACGTGATGAGGTCGACCCACTCGGCCCATTATTGATTGTAATTTTCTTAAAATTTGTGATGAGTACACGGCTCACTGCTTGCTACGATATGAAGTCTGTCTAAACTGTTGCCAAACTTAATCTGTACACTGTTGTTTAGACACAACTTAAAATTTGACAATATGCTTAGAAATGCAATATGCAGTTCTGTGGCACCAGAAGTATTCCTGAGTCTCTCATTCTTCCTAGGGCACGAAGCGGAAGCAGAAGCAGTCAATGGCCGACAGTAAGGTGAATCGCATTGCAGTCGTAGTTGAAGAATTCGAGGCACTCGACGAACAGATTCAGAAACTCCTGTCCCGACGAAGATACCTTAGAGATCTGAAGGCCTGGCTACTGGATAAACCGTCCTTGCCATCTGCAATTGGCGTAACATCAACCCCGCGTTGTGCCGACCTCACCCCTGCGTCTCGTAGGAGCGACACCGCTGCTGACCTCGGCGGATTTCAGCTATGCAGGCGGGGGTTCAAGGCCAGAGCACCTCCATTGGCACAGGCGAGCATTTTAACTCAGAACCGGTTCGACCCTCTCCGCATCCCCAGTTTGCCCTCAGCCCCTGGTGATGTAATAGCGGTAGATGATTCTATTGTTAGAAACCTTAATATCGCATGCCCTAATGGAAAATCGTTTGTTTCTTGTTTTCCCGGTGCTTGTGTCCGAGATGTGATGAGACGTGCGCCGGCAATCTATGAGAAGCACAAGGAGAGGGCAGTTGGAGCAATCGTTTTGCATGCCGGTGTAAACGATATAAGGCACCGACAATCAGAAATCCTCAAGGTTGACTTTGCAGCTTTGATTAAAGACACGAAGGAGAGGACACCATCGTCAAAGATCTTCATTTCGGGTCCACTACCTCTCGTCAGACGATCCAACGAGTACTACAGTCGTCTGCTAGGATTAAACAACTGGCTTCAGGATTTCTGCAAGAAGCAAGACATCAGGTTTATCAACAATTGGAACCTCTTTTGGGAAAGGCCGCGTTTCTTCAAGCGAGATGGCCTGCATCCGAATAGCTTCGGCACCCGGGTCCTCTCCGAAAACATATCTAAGGTAATTCATTTATCTTGACTGTCTATCTCTGCTCTTAACCCCTTCCGAAATGATACTGTTGTGCTAGGACATGATAAGTGCTTAATAGAATCTTCTGTTAAAGTGCACAACATTAATACTGTAATAACTAATCTCAATGCACGTAGAAAATCTAGGCAATATGGCACAAAAACCAATAATCTAATTAAAATTACTATTTTAGAGGAACAATGTATTAAAACTATAAAAACAGATTACAGATTAAACAAAAAATACACACAGAGTGGTGCTAATAAAAATAACTTAGTTCCTGTTCCAAATATCAATAACGCATATAGTAATCATCTCTGCCCCTCCGAAACATTAAATATGGCACTATTAAATGTTAGAGCTCTAACTAATAAGACGTTTTTTATCAACGATCTTATTAGTGATAGAAAATAGATTTTATTGCACTAAGTGAAACGTGGCTTAGCTCAGACGGCGCGGCTGTTTTAATCGAATCTGCGCCTCCGGATTACAGTTTTACTCGTGCAGATCGCCAAGGAAAAGAGGCGAGGGCTTGGCAAACATTTTCTCGAGCCAGTTAAAATGTAAAGATGTCAGTTTTGGTAAGTTCAAGTCCTTTGAGTATCTCGCCGTTATTATCCATGGAGATTCTCAAGTTCTAGTATTATCCGTGTATAGACCTCCAAAATTCAACGCGTCTTTTTTTTAAGGAATTCTCTGACTTAATGTCAATTTTAATTACGAACTATGACACACTCCTAATAGTTGGCGACTAATTTTCATATTAATAATCAGTGTGACCTAAAAGTTAAATAATTTATGAACCTCCTGGACTCTTTTGATTTGAGACAGCTCGTTAATCAGCCTACACATAAAGCGGGTCATACGTTAGACTTAGTAATTACTAAAGGACTAAAAGTTGATAAAAAGCAGGTCATTGATATTGGTCTATCAGACCATTTTCTTCTACTTTTTAATATAGAAATAATGATAGAAAACACCCATGAGAAGCATATTGTTAAAAAACGCTTCTTTGACTCAGCAGCAGCTTTAAAACTTACAAACATTCTAAGCAATTAGCCCATTTATAGTACCAACTATAATAGCGAGGATAATGTAAATAGTAAGGTGGAAAGATTTAATACTAAAGTGAGAGCTGCTGTTGACATACTATCACCTGAAAAGACAGTGAAAAAATCTTCTAGCATTGTTATTCCATGGAAGACCCAAAGAGTGTCTGATTTAAAGAGAACATGCCATAGAGCTGAGCGTAAATGGAGGAAGACTAAACTAACTATCCATTATGAAATATTAAAAGTTAAAATAACAGAATACAATAACACTGTCCGTCTTGAGAGGCGCTGCTATTTCTCTAAGATTATAAATAACAATGCTAGTAATCCCAGAGTCTTATTCTCGACGATTGATCGTCTGCTAAACCCAGGTAACTCAAAGGAATGCCTCCTAAGTACTTCCAGTAAAACCTGTGAGGCTTTTGCTGCATTTTTCACCCAAAAAATTAATGATATTAGAAATAACATAGTATATCTCCCCAACACTAAGGATCCTCCTAAACCCCAGCATTCCATTATAAACAAATTAAACTCTTTCACTAGGATAGATTTACCTGATTTACAAAAAATAATATCTCAATTAAAACCCTCCACCTGCGTCCTTGACCCAATACCAACAAATTATTTCAAAGAAGTATCGGGCGTGCTAATTGATAATGTTCTTGACATAGTAAATTCGTCATTAGATACAGGGGTCTTCCCAGACTGTCTTAAGACTGCTGTAGTTAAACCCCTACTTAAGAAACATAATCTCGACCCCTCGGCTCTTGAAAATTTTAGACCCATCTCTAACCTGCCTTTCTTAAGTAAAATTGTGGAGAAGGCAGTCATTATGCAGTTAAATGACCACCTCAATAAACATGCTATTCTTGATAAATTTCAGTCGGGTTTTAGAACAAATCACAGTGCAGAAACTGCACTCGTTAAAGTAGTAAATGATTTGCGGGTGAATGCAGACAGAGGCCATTTATCTGTTCTCATCCTCTTAGATCTGAGTGCCGCATTTGACACCATTGATCATAATATTCTTAGAAATCGCCTTAGTCAATGGGTGGGCCTCTCTGGCAGTGTCTTAAATTGGTTTGAATCCTACCTGGCAGGTAGAAAATTCTTTGTTAGTTGGTATTACAACTCGAAGACACATGATATTCTATATGGTGTTCCACAAGGCTCTATCCTGGGTCCACTGGTCTTCTCAATCTACATGCTTCCGTTAGGTCAGATTATCTCAGGGCACAACGTGAGCTACCACAGCTATGCTGATGACACACAGCTGTATTTATCAATAGCACCTGATGACCCCGATTCTCTTGTTTCACTAACACAATGTCTGACTTGTATCTCAGAATGGATGAATAGTAACTTTCTCAAGTTAAATAAACAGAAAACTGAAATCTTAGTGATTTGCAATAATGAATACAATTAGGCTATTAGAAATAAACTGGATACATTAGGATAAAAAGTCAAGACGGAGGTAAAAAGCTTAGGGGTAATTGTTGACTGTAATCTGAATTTTAAATCGCATATTAATCAGATCACTAGGACAGCATTTTTTCACTTAAGAAACATAGCTAAAGTTAGACCGCTTACTGTATATCACTGAAGGATGCTGTGAAATTAGTTCACGCGTTTGTTTTCAGTCGACTAGATTACTGTAACGCACTCCTCTCAGGGCTACCCAAAAAAGACATAATTCGTTTGCAACAAGTACAGAATGCAGCTGCTAGAATCCTAACTAGGAAAAGAAAATCCGAGCACATTTCTCCAGTTTTGATGTCGCTACACTGGATACCTGTGTCATTCAGTATTGACTTTAAAATTCTGCTTATGGTTTATAAAGCCTTAAATAATCTCGCCCCATGTTATATATCGGAATGTCTGACACCTTATATTCCAAATCGTAACCTCAGATCCTCAAATGAGTGTCTCCTTAGAATTCCAAGAACAAAACTTAAAAGTGGTGAGGCTGCTATGCACCTAAAATCTGGAATAGCCTGCCATAAGGAATTCGCCGGGCTGATACGGTGGAGCACTTTAAAAAACTGCTGAAAACACATTATTTTAACATGGCTTTCTCATAATTTCACTGTAATCAAAATCCTGATACTCTGTATATCCAACTCATTATAATAACTATTCATGGTGGCTCTAAAATATGTACTAACCCCTACTCTCTCTTCTGTTTCCTTACTTGCGCTTGCGCCACCACCATCTACTCAAAGCACCATGATGTTCCAACAATGATGGATGGATTAAAAGCCAGAAGTCTGTATGACCATCAACATCAAGTGACTCCGTGAGAACCCTAACTACAAAGAGGACTATGTATTCATTTATGTTAGGTAGGATGCCCAGAGGGGACTGGGTGGTCCCGTGGCCTGGAACCCCTGCAGATTTTATTTTTTTTCTCCAGCCGTCTGGAGTTTTTTTTTTTCTGTTTTTTCTGTCCACCCTGCCCATCGGACCTTACTCCTTTTCTATGTTAACTAATGTTGTCTTATTTTAATTTCTTAATTTTTCATTTATTTTTCTTTTCTTCAGTATTTAAAGCACTTTGAGCTACTTTTTGTATGAAAATGTGCTATATAAATAAATGTTGTTCAATAAAACTTTGGTGCTTTATAACTTTATTTCATCATACTAATAATCGCAGCTGAAAATCACTAATTATCACTCATGCCAATGATCAGAGAACAATAAATTGCATAATACATAATTTAAACTAATTATTAGTAACGAAGAATTTAAATACTAGATATGAGATAAAATAAATTGCAATAATGTATATGCTAACCGAAATGTAGCGGTATCGAAACAGAAATCGGCAAAAGGCAGTTTTGACCAAATTTTTTGCTGCATGTGACCCCCATGATCCAACTCATGGGGGTCTGCTGGAGCCAATCCCAGCCAACACAGGGCGCAAGACAGGAAACAAACCCTGGGCAGGGCGTGCACACATACACCAAGCACAATTTAGAATCGCCATTGTACCTAACCTGCATGTCTTTGGATTGTGGGAGGAAACCAGAGTACCAGAAGGAAACCCACACAGACACGGGAGAACATTGAAACGCCACACAGGGAGGACCCAGGAAGCAAACCCGGGTCTCCTAACTGTGAGGCAGCAGCGCTACCACTGCGCCACCATGCCGCCCATGATGTAATATGATATATTATACAGAACTATATAAATCGCACTACTGGACAGATAATGTTTAGTTTAATTTTAATGTCAAACAGTAACCAGTACATAAAATTTATTTCATGAAATGCCCATGACCAAACCAGAGTCTGTGGCCCAGCGGGCATTGTCCAAATGCCCTAATGGCCAGTCTGCCCCTGGTCGATTGATGCCATCGAATGCAAAATGTATAATATGATGCTACAGAAAGGTTTTTCCCCTACATCAGGTTATGTTTATTTTTAAAATGTGTGGCACACATTTATATGTCTAATAGTTTTTTTTAGGAAGACTATTCACGGATATGAGTCGTTGCAAATCGAAGAGTGGTGGCTCTGAGGCTAAAGATCTGTGCTGGTATCCAGACGGTTGCCGGTTCAAATCCCCATTACAGCCAAAAGAGCTCATACTCTACTTGGTCCTTGAGCAAGGCTCTTAACCTGCTCCAACGGCGCTGTACAATGGCTGACCCTGGGCCCTGACCCCATTGGGTGTGTGAAAACTAATAAATTCCTAATACAAGAAATTGTATAAAGAAAATTAAAGAACTAGCAAAAAAAGCTTGCTGTCTGTTGGAACAAATTAACAAGAGCACCTCTGATTTTTGCAGTTCAAAATCACTGCCCTGACTTTGAGTGCCACCTTCATAAAGGCATTGGATTGGTTTAGAAATTGGAACTAAGTGAACCGTGTAATTGTTCCCACAGAATTTAAAGCAAAATTCACCCATGGTTGTCTCTTAGATGTTTATATTAGGGGTCCCCAACTCCGGTCCTGGAGGACCACAGTTGGCTGCAGGTTTTCATTCTAACCATTTTCTTAATTAGTGACCTGTTTTTGATGCTAATTAACTTCTTTTGAATTAATTTTAATTGATTTGTATTTTTAAGATTTGCTCCACTGAATTTCTTAATCGTTCCTCTGTATTGCTTCATTTCTTTTCTTAAATGGCACCCAAACAATGAAATGTGAAGTGAGTGAGCCAAATGAAGACCAACTAAGTCAGGGCCTCAAACTCCAAATTTCACTCCAACTGGCTGCTTAATTAGGCTCTAATTCTTGTTGTTAATTAAACCCGTTCATTAATTCCATGGTTTGTTGCTGCTCTCATTGTGCAATGGCATACATTTTCAAAACTGTCAATTTTCTCTTTACAAAGAGCAGTGTTAAAATGAGCAGATCAACATTCCTGAGACCTTCACCTTCCTTTATTTTCAGATATTGTTGGTGGACACAGTTTTCTGGCCATGGTTTGGCTTATTTTGTATTTCATTATTGTTTGGCAGCTAATTAAGGAAAAACACAATGAAGAAGTCTGAGTCTTCAAGAGCAAGTAAAATAAAATTAATTCAAAAAAAGTTAATTAGCAGCAAAAACAAGTCACTAACTAAGAAAAGGGTTACAATGAAAACCTGTAGCCACTGTGCTCCTCGAGTGTCGAAGTTGGGGACCCCTGGTTTATATTATACTAGCTGTCCACCGTGGCTACTCCCGCATAGTAGAAAAACAGGACAAACTTTAAAAATCAATAAACAAACAGGTATTGCTAGCTATGTTGAGGCAAGGTACGGTCCAAAATGTGGCCAGAGGTAGACTTACTCGAACAGAGGCTGGCACGTGAGTGAGGAGGGCCTCGCACAGCTCTCCAGTCCTGACATCACGTTTCTCCCTCCCCTCGGCATGCAGCCCCTGTCGTAGATTAGCATGAATATATCACTCCTGCAAGTGAACTATGGTACTTAGCGCGATGATTAAAGTCGCAAAATCAACCAGAATGTTCAAGCAAGCTATAGAAAAACACAGATCCAAATCAGTTAAGTAGTTCACTCGTTCGATAGCTTAGCTGGAGGCAAGGTACATTCCGAGGCTGGCGTGTGAGTGAGGAGTGCTTCGCCCAGCTCCCAACTCCTGATGTCGTGCGTCCCCCTCCCTTCAGCTCACAGCCTCTGTCTCGGACTAGCACAAATAAATCGCTCCTGTAAGCGAACTATGATACTAGGCGCGGTGACAGAAGTCACAAAATCAACCGAAATCCACCCATCCATTATCCAACCCGCTATATCCTAACTACAGGGTCACAGGGGTCTGCTGGAGCCAATCCCAGCCAACACAGGACGCAAGACAGGAAACAAAACCCAGGCAGGGCGCCAGCCCACTGCAAGGCACACACCAGGGACAATTTAGGATCGCCAAAGCACCTAACCTGCATGTCTTTGGACTGTCAGAGGAAACCGGAGCAAACGGGGAGAACATGCAAACTCCACACAGGGAGGACCAGGGAAGTGAACCTGAGTCTCCTAACTGCGAGGCAGCAGTGCTACCCACTGCACCACCGTGCCACCCCTCCTAACATAGGGTCACAGTGGTCTGCTGGAGCCAATCCCAGCCAGCACAGGGTGCAAGGCAGGAACAAACCCCAGGCAGGGCACGAGCCCACTGCAGGTCACACACACACACTAAGTACACAATAGGGACAATTTAGGATCGCGAATGCACCTAACCTGCATGTCTTTGGACTATGGGAGGAAACCGGAGAAACCTGGAGGAAACCCACGCAGACACAGGGAGAACATGCAAACTCCATGCAGGGAAGACCTGGGAAGTGAACCCGGGTCTCCTAACTGCGAGGCAGCAATGCTACCCACTGCACCACCGTGCTGCCCCTCCTATCACAGGGTCATGGGGTCTGCTGGAGCCAATCCCAGCCAGCACAGGGTGCAAGGCAGGTACAAACCCCAGGCAGGGCACCAGCCCACTGCAGGGCACACATACACACACCAAGCACACACTAGGGACAATTTTGGATCGCCAATGCACCTAACCTGCATGTCTTTGGACTGTGGGAGGAAACCGGAGCACCCGGAGGAAACCCAAGCAGACATGGGGAGAACATGCAAACTCCATGCAGGGAGGATCCGGGAAGCGAACCCAGGTCTCCTAACTCTGAGGCAGCAGCGTGACCACTGTCAAACGAAATGTTCAAGCAAATTATAGAAAAAAATCTGATCTAAATCCATTAAGTCGTTCTCTCATGAAAAGCGGACAGACATGCAGACAGACAGACAGACAGACGTTGGATTTTATACAGTATATATGGAGATGTCTTGCTCAAGAAGACCATGCAAATACAGTCAGGTGTGAGCCAGAAGAGACAGACAGCGATTATCACCTGAGTACAAACCTTCAATGGTGTTGATTATGGCTGTAATAGGGGTTCTTTCCTGTAAAAAAAAAAAAAAATGAAAAATAGCAGTCACATTTTCTGAATAGGATTTTAGAGCTTTTTGCAGTGCAACTATTTAGGAAAAGTCAATGAAGATCAGGAGCTCAACACACACACTGATGAAATTATTAAAAATTTTAAAAATGCAACACCTGTTGGGAACTTCTTCTGCACTTCTAGTGCTGAATGACTTTCTGGCAGGAGGACCAACAAGCTAATGTGCAATTATTTGCATTATAAGTCATATGATGTTGTATTGGACTGTGTAACATTGGGTCTCCAGTGCATTGCACTTGTTCCATTCTTTTGATGCTGGCTGCCATGTATGAAATATACTGTATCATTACTTCCTTCTACAGTATTTATGAATTAATTCATTTATTTTCTGGACCCACTTTGTTAAATACGTGGTTCCAAGCACCATACTATATTAAGCATTGTAAAGATACACAAAAAGGCAGAAAATGGTTTGTGGAACCACCCCCTATATTGTACAGCTGTGGTAAAAGGAGGTCCACGACTGTTTGCCATTTTAAATAAATAATCGCCGCACTCGCGGCTTAAGGAGGGAATGTGGTAGTGTGGTTGGAACGGTTCCCGGGCGCGATACGAGCTTGCCGATTTCCGTACTGAAGGGCACAGTTGCGGAATCGTCTGTGTTCATAATTGATGGCGGGAACTGCTACTCGCTGCACCTGTGCCACGTCCCTGTTATAAATAGGAGAAGTGTGAGTGTGGAGAAAAAAAAAGAAAGAAGAAAAGAGAGGACAGAGGTTTAGAGTGAGGGAGGAAGGTAGGAGGTAAAGGAGCGAGCAAGTGAGAGCAGGCTCACAGTAGTAATGGCAGGCAGCTGGGAAGTTTGGCAGGCACTCAGGGGTGGATGGATTGGGTCACTTCTGCTGAGTTTTTCAGAGGATTGAGGACAGCTCGCTGCGGTATGCAGCAGAAATCATGGAGGCTTGAGAAGGAGAGTCCCAACATGAACACCCTAGTCATTGGGGAACCTGAATCTTGGTCTGGCGTGACAGTTGTACGTAGCCAGGAGACGGAAGGCTACTGGACACGTTTTTAAGGCAGCTGCACCTGCTGAATGGAGTCACTCCTCTGCTGCCAGGCCCGAGAGGGATAAGCAGAGAAACCGTCAGAGGAAAGGCGAAGGCACGGGGATTTTAAAAGGGGACTGCTTCCAGACATTGTTTTTAACCTCGTTTTAACTGGATTTTTTAATCTGCACTTTTGTTCACCCTGTTTATATGGATTATTTATTTATTGATGTTTTGAACACTGCACTTTATATGGATACTATTTTGGTTTTGTTTTGATTGTTTTAAATAAAAGCACTTTTGCACCTTTTAACACCAATCCCTTGCTCAGTTTGATTTGTCCCCATCTGCCAGTTCACCCAGTTACATTACCGACGGTGTTGGGTCGGGCATTCTCCCAAAAGGGTAGTGGGAGCATAGAGCAGGACCAGCACCATCACAATAGCGTACAAAGCAAAACAACTCAAAAGTTTCAGTAAATGTCTCCAGAGCAACATCTGGTTCCGTGTCCAAAACAGGGACAACTAAACACAAAAGGAGTTGGGTTTTTATAATAGCCAGGGAGGAAGAGGTGGGGTCCAATACTTGAGGCCGGAAGTGACCTTGGTAGGAGACATGGTTAGGCAAGGGAAGCAGGAAGTATTCTATGCTGGCTTCCCTTCGAGGGATCTGTAGGAGAACGAGAGGAAAGGTTAGTGCACTTTGAAAAAACCTGCTCTTGTTTTCCGCCCTCAGTTAAGCCCTTAGCCTGTCTCCCAATCTACAATAGTTGATTCCCAGACAATTAAACAAAGTTGTCAATTTGCGGCAATATAAAATGCTATAGCTGAACAATGCCTTTTTCATTTTTTTGAACTAGAGACATAATAAGTATAAAAATTTTATAAATATCAAGTTCCATTAGTGGAATGCTGAGACTGGCTTCCTGTTCTTTAAAGGGGCATTTAAATAAGTTAATCTCTGCCATATGCCCAATAATTTGAATTAGCCCTAAATGCTGCTGGGAATGAATAGCGTGACCTTAGGTTTTAAGCTCGACATCAATAATTATGATCGGTCAGCTTGTTTCGATCAATCTGCCAACCAAATCATGTCTGAAGATGAAGTCTCTTGACCTAATTTCTACACAATAGGCAGCGTCCACACACATACAGCCTGATGGAGAGTCTAGGCTTCTGCATTTCTCAGCATGTCTACAAGACAGTGTAGCTACACTTCAGTCCAGACTGCCTCTGATCCTGGCCTGGGCTGGCCTCATTTTGAATTAAGGAGGAGGGTGAGGAGCACTAGGGGAGTTGTCATCCTTGAAGCCCATGACACAATCTGACAGGTGGATGGTTCAAGATGTATGCAACAATGTGAGGCCCAAGACTTTAATGAGCGCAGGCCAAGATTTCGGGTGACATTATAAGCACAACGGGTAACATGTCAGACTGACAGAGCACACTTGAATAAGGGGCTTTTCAGGAATGGATGGCTTGAGTGGGCTTGCAAGGCTCTAATAGATATTGATCACGTTAACGCATAATTATGCACAATGTGGTTTATCTTCTAGTTAGAATAATTTGCCTTCACATGTCTCTGCTGAAACAATGCAGTGTCTGTTTTGTATTAGAATCAGTGGGGCATTTAAAAAAATAACATTAATAATAAAAAATGAACTCAGAACAAAATGTAACACATCTGCAGACCTACTTGGAATTAAAGGGCTTCCCGTGGCTGCTTCTGTCCCATATATTTCGAAGACATGTGGAACACAAGAGGTTGTTGAGGGGGGCATAAGGGTGGTGTATCTATGGTTCAGGCAGTATAGCGGGGTCTCCAATTATTCATTTTTATTAAAAGAAATTTTTTTTCTGTACTATTTTCTTCTATACACTTTTTTCACATTTTTGTTTAAAGAACAAATGCCTTTGTCCTTCAGGCCAACAAGCTAATATTCACTAATTCATCAATTCTTTCACTACACACAATTCATACAATTTTTAGGGTCCAGAGAATTATAGCCCATCCGGGTAATACTTGAAGCAAAGAACGCACCAATCATAAGTGTGGCACCAGCCCATCATAGTCGCGTAGACACATCTTCATTTTTTTAGAACATTACAACTATAAAGAGGAGAACAGGCCATTTAGTCCAACAAAGCTTGCCAGTCCCTTCCATTTATTCCCTCCAAAATGGCAAGTTGAGTTTTGAAATTCCATAAAGTCCTACTGTGTACAATACTGCTTGGTAGCATTTCCATGAGTCTGTGGTTCTCTATGTGAAGTATAACTTCCTAACGTTTGTGCAGAAGTTGCCCTTAACAAGTTTCCAACTGTGTCCCTCTGTTCTTGATGAACTCTTTCTAAAGTAACAGTCTCAATCCACTGTACTAATTCCCTTCATAATTTAAAAAACATAATTTATGTCTCACCTTAACCTTCTTTTGCTTAAACTGTAAAGGTTCAGCTCTTTTAATCTTTCTTCATAATTCATTGCATGTAGCACTGGAATCAGCTTAGTCACTCTTCTCTGGACTTTTTCTAGAACCGCTATGTCCTTTTGGTATCCTGGAGAGCAAAACCGTACACTGTACTCCAGATGAGGCCTCACCAGTGCATCATAAAGATTCAGTATAACCTCCTTGGACTTGTACTCCACACATCAGAGCGGTATATAACCTAACATTCTGTTAGCCTCCTTAATGGCTTCTGATAGTGTTGAGTCCATTACAACTCCTTAATCCTTCTCATAAGGTGTGTTTTCAATTTTCAGACCTCCCTTTGCATATTCATACTTAACATTTTTAACTCCTACATGTTATACTTTACATTTACTTACATTAAATTTTATTTGCCATAAATTTGCCTAAATCTGTTCAAGTCCCTTTGTAGTGATTCAATGGACTCCAGATTATCTTCCAATCCACCTAGTTTGGTATCATCTACAAATTTAACCAACTTGTTATCTATATTCCTACCCAAATTATATGTCTATATATTTAAAATATAAGCTGCCTTCTCATTGATCCCTGTGGGACACCACTCTTAACATCAGTCAGTTTGGATAGGGTTTCTTGCAGCATAACTCTTTCATTTCTGTGTCTGGGCCAGTTTTTCACCCATCAACATATTATACCTTGAACTCTTACTTCTTTAGGTTTGATGCCCAGCCTCTCATATGGCACCTCATCAAATGCTTTCTGAAAGTCTTGATAAATAAAATCATGTCCTCTACTCTGGTTGTATCCTTTTGTTGCTTTCTCACAGAATTCAAACACTTTATTAGAACACAACCTCCTTCTTCTGAACACATGCTGACTGTTCAGTAAATCTCCAAGTGTTGCTCGGTCTTTTCCTTAATACAGTAATTCCTTCCATTAATTTACCTGTTAAGCATGATACGTTTTCTGGCCTATAGTTCCTTGAATCTTCCCAATCACGCATTTTAATATAACGGAAAAATATTTGGCATTGTCCTGTCCTTCAGAATTTTCTCAGTGTGCTGTTACTTCCTAAAAATAAGTGTCAAGGGTTTATATATGTACTCACAGGCCTCCTTAAGAACTTGAGAGTAAATATTGCCTGATTCTGGTGATTTGTCTGATTTCAACTTATTTAATCTGAGCAGTACGTCACCGTTTACAATTTTCAAATCACTCAGTACCTCCTTAGTAGTTCCTTTTACCACTCGGTGGTTATCCACTTTCTCACATGTGAAGACCTCAGAAAAATGCAAGTTTAAAGCATTTACCACCACTATCTTAATTTATAGAGCTATCATGTGCACCTTTAGGACATAAAGTGAAAACTAGAATGTCACAAAAACTGCGATTAAGGATGCGTTATCGAAATTTAAAGTTAGAATAGTTTCAGGTCTCTACCAGTCTTTGTAGAGTTTACACATACAGTATGCCTTTATTTAATCCAGCAAGTGGTAGTGTAACCAGTGGCATGTGCAGTGAGCCTAGACAAAGCTGATACACAGGAAAGTTGCCTTGTAGCTAAGAATGACAGATCTTCAACATTCTAATATTTATCTTCTTTAGTTAAGGTTGGAACTTGCAATTTCCAACTTCCAACTTGGAAAATACCAAGAAAACACGCCCCAAACTCAGATAACTACTCTCAAAAGCATGATCCCTCAAGTCTGAGTTTGTCCGACTTCAGATTATGACATCAATCCATAATGGTGGCATACAACAAAAACAGTAAGTACTAATCACCTTAATCCATAATGCTGAATATTGAGAAGGTAAATGTTAACATTACCAACATGAACACTAATGAACTATTGCTCGCACCTTGTGCTCAGTGGTTGCTTTGCACAGTTCTTTTATGAACAATTAAAAGTTAATGTAATTGAACTATAAATAATTGTTATTGCTTTATATTAAAGTATTGCACCTTCTAAATACAAATAGTATCATTTATCATTTCCAAGAGCATACAAAATCTTTTTTAGATAGGATAGCATATCATTTGTGCCTACCTTGCTCTTTGGTTTCTTCTTCAATCCGGATTATGAAGCTATTTGTTAGCATTTGTTGCTGGAACACCATCTTTCCCACTTGGATAGCATTACTGCACGGAGGTCACAATTGTGACTTCCAACTTCCCAGATACACCATGTGATAAATGCAGCGTTAACCACCAAACTACAAAAAAGAATAATCTTCAAAAATATTTGAAGTCAGAATAAATGTAGCCAAATTTGTATACAGATCCACAAGTAAAGTGCCATGATCAGAAGAAGGTTTTGCACTTATTTCAAAATTTAGGCACTTAGATAATAAGCCAGCACCTAAGAAGAGGGGCTACACAAACTTAAATCAATATATAATGCACCTCTGTGTCACTTCCAAGGTGTGTACTTTCCCGATAATGCAAAAATCTATTTAAACAGACATATCAGCAGGTATGGAAGAGGACTTGACTAATAAAAGTTTCTGATGGAGATGTCCTTTTACCAGTTTTAATGAAAATGCAATTCATCTGTTTTCCATCACAAACCTTCTAGATGACAACACCTTCATTGTCCTACTCTAGCAATACCAGGAAAGGCAAATGCTTCATTAGTGATTATTGTCTGCAGACAACATGGCACCCACAAACAAATCAGATACATATATATGTGTGAAACATTCACATTGAAGCCTGCTCAGGCTAGTGAGGAATAGGCTCTGATCTGCATCAAGGACTTTGTTGCAAAGAAATCTAGAAAAGCACCACTTTGAAAAGCTAGGACTTTGTAACAAGTATAATTTTGAAAAACTCCGACACGCCAGGACATCAGGTGCGACTGCCTTTCCACATTTTACTTTCCAGATCCACAAAACAGTCATTTTCACTGCTCTTTCAGTTTTTGGAATTCTCATTGGACTTTAGGTGTATTTTAAAAATTATATTACTATAAACCTAGCGTTGTGATGTGTTTACCAAAAGAATATTACTTCAGACATCTCTAAAGACCTGCCTATGTCTAGAGAAGGAAATGGATTACATTCACCCTCTAATTTCTCCATTTAAGAGCGTCAAGGGGTGTCAGAGCCTCTCCTAGAAGTCTGGAGAATAACGAAAGAGCTAATCCCGAAAGGAATGCAAGTCATGCACACACCCCTCCGTTCATTCATTCATTCATGTAGACATTTTTTGAACTTTCTTTTCTCACTACAGTGTTGTAGGGAACCAAAGCCTATTGTGACTATCCACCCATCCTTCCATGTAAGTAATGTAGTTCTGGTGACAACCCAAAGAACTCCATATTAGGCCACAGGAGTATGAAAACTATTCAATATTCATATAAATAATGACTGAGCTGAGAAGATAACCCAGGCAGCAGTTTCCACTAACCTCTCAGTCATATTGAATGACAGATGAAAAAGCTGGTGACCCCATCTTTAATTAGTGCACTCCATACAAGGCCTGAATGTATGAAGTTAAGACTTCTTTGTCTTCCTCTTCCTGATCGTCTTTTTCACTTCTATGTGGGGTTGATATGCCTTATTAACATTTTATCCAACTGTCATCTTTTTTATCTTACTAAAATCATTCCCCTCCTTGTGGCTTCGTTATCTAAAAATCATTCCCTTTCTCTTTTCTCTTCTCCAGTTTTTCTTATTCCTCCTCCAAAGCTTGTGCCTTGGCTCTTACCATTGCCCACTTTGCCTGCTTGTTTGACTGCCTATACATTTCTAATTTTTCCTCCCTTCCTGATTGGTACCATGTCTTCTTTGCATTAATAGTCTTTATCACATCCTGCACCTCTCTTTTCCACCACCATGTCTCTTTGTCCCCAGGTAGTCTCCTTGCTGTCACAAGTACGCGACACCTCTTCATGTACTCTCAAAACTTTGCTGTTCTTCTTCCACCATTACTCCACACTCTCAACTAACTGCACTTCATTTACAGTATTCTCCCTGATCCTGCTCCTAAGCCCTTCCTCTTTTAATTTCCACCACTTTATCCTTAGTTCTGCTTGCTTTGGTTTATTCTCTTGCTGAATCTGATCTCCCTGTCCATTTCTATAACTTTATGCTGCCCTGTCTCACTTTCCCTATTTATGACCTTACAATTTTCATCTTTAGAAAGTCTATTTGAAAGAAAGCCTATTGACTGAATGAAGTAATCATTTTTAATGTTCATATTATTTTATACACTGCATTTTATGGAGTCATCTATTAAAAAAGGCAGCTTAACACAACTGGCAACTGACAAAGTTATGTTGTTTAAGTTTCATTTTCAGATTTCTTAATAATTTTTTGGTTGGTAGTTTAGACAGTTTTCAATGTACTGTTATTTAAAATTTGCTATTATGTCCATATGCTATTCCAGAGGTATTTTTAATATTTCAGTACACTAATTATACTTAGTACTGTATGTTAAAGGCAAATTCAGTGACATTCTAAAAGCATTCTCCCTCAGAGAGATGACTCCTAAGCAGAGGTCATAGGTTTGTTCAGGACCCACAAAAGCTGGAGACAGGGCCAGGATTTAAACAATTGGAGACATGAGGCTGGTGCCATTTTTTTGACTACTCTGTTACCTCATAACAAAATGTAATTCTGTCATAGAGGTGCTTTGAGCTCTTGCTGGCATCAAGTCCCCTATGCAGCTGGCCCACAAAATCCTCTGTAACCGCCTTCCTATGCTGACAGTGATCCATTTGCTTCTTCATCTGTCCATGACAAGCCTCAAAATGACTGAATTTTTACAAACAGCTGTTATATTCATAAGTGCAATAGAAAAAGGAAGTGATCGCAACATATTTTTGGATGGCTTCCTGACAAACAATTGTACTCAATTCAAGGTCTTGCTGTGCAAAGTCATGCAGTGCATTCCTTGTGTGCAGCCTCGGAAGACACAACCCAAATCCATGTAACCCTCACCCCCCCCCCCCCCCCGGGGTGGAGGGGTGTTTTTTTTTTTTTTTTTTTTTACAAAAAGGATGACCTTCATTTCTATATACTCTGCCACCCACACAGAACCCAGAAGTCCACCATAAATAGCCGTGAACATTACTCTTTCTCAGAAGCCCCAGAATAGCCCATGTCCCTCTGGTCCCATCGTGAGATAAGAGATTGGCTCTCTTCACACAGCATGTGCATGACTGAGCATCTTGGATGAAGGAGATGGGTTTACTAGCCATGATCTTTCCTAAAATTTAGAAATGTAGGACAACACCCACAGCTCATTTTACAAAGTGTTTTACTTCCTGACATTTTCCACAAAATGCAACAGATTAACAGGCTGCATGGTGAGGCAATAACTAGGAGTGTTGCCTCACAGTTTCTGGGGCCTGGGTCTCAATCCTGATATGATCACTCTCTGTGTGGAGTTAGTGTGTTCTCTCAGTATATGCATATATTTGTTTTGAATGGATGTTTTTCACCCACGTCCCAAAAATATTTTATTTAAATTAACTGGGGAATGTAACTATTCCAGTGTGAGGAAGTGTGCATGTGTGTGCTTTGTGATTTATTAATACGCCATTCAAGGATCATACCCAATTCTGCCTGGTTGGTCCCAACTGCCTAAAAGCTGGAATTGGCCAGTTTAGAAAATGTATGAGCAATGTGTCCAGTTTCTGATCTTTTAAGACACATCACTTCCCATTCTAATGCTCAGAAGCCACAGTTTGGACAAATCTGAGTTTGAGCTTAAAGACACAATTCATGTGCTTGTTTAATTCATTAAAATCTATTAATACAATGTAATATTTTTCTGTGCTTTTTCTAGGATTCTATTAATGTAGGGCTAGCTGATAATACAGTGTTCAGTTCTTCTTCCTCACAGTGGCAGAATGTTCTGATTTACTCCCAGTCTGATCAATGGCTGTGTGCAGTTTGCTGTTCTTGCCATGTTCACGTAGTTTGTCTGTGGGTACCTCATAATGCAGTGACCAGGCAGTGTTATGTTTAAGCAGGAGTCCCTCTTCTGGCTTATGTTTAAATTTCTTTTTTATGTCATTTTGTTCATTTTTATATTTACTACAATAATTTCCTTTAATATCATTATTTATTTTTATTATTTGTCTAATTGTCTAAATGTTTTCTCTTTAAAATTTACCTTATTTATCTATTATTCTGTTCCTGTGTGGTTAATCATACTGTATTCTACTATATTCATTGTATTTTGATGGTTGAATCTTAAGGGGCAGGACCACCCCTTGCATCACTGCTAGAGACCACTACCAGCCTGAAAAAAGTGGGGGTAGGGATTCATTTTATTTTCCTTATGGCATGAAAATAAGAAAATTAGGGGAGGCCTATGCAAACACTCACAAAAAAGGTCAGAATCTTCATTGGCTTTCTCAAAACAGGGAGGTATTTTTCATACGTGGATTATTCGTTTACCCGGATGTAATTGTTGACGATTTGGCCTGATCCTGGATCTGTCGGTTTTTCGAAACTCTTGCTGGATGTGTTGTTATAGCAGCACATCCAAATCCTCAAACCTGCTCGGAGCAGGTTTATTCTATGTAAACAAGGATTAGCTCACACACTTAATCAGTTTCCGTGCATGGAATTCATTCATGCATGGCTTCACCATTCATGAATGAGCGACCAATTGATATCGGTGAGCAAATTATAAGAAGAGAATTTCATATAGAGAGGGTTTTGCGCGATCTGCAAGATCCTTTATTGCTCCCGGAGGAAATTCTTTTTGAAGATACTGCTTTAGCTGAGGGGGAATATCGTACCTCAAAGATTTATTAGCACCTTATATTCGAAGTCAAACTAGGCGAAGTCAGGCTCTCACAACCACACAGACAATATGCATTGCTTTGAGTTGTTTTGCAAGCGGCACTTTTTTTATATACTGTAGGCGATGCAGAAAATCTATCTAAAAGTCCATTTTTCCAGGCAATTCGTTAAGTCTGTTTGGCTCTGAAACATTTCCTTTGGGTTTGCATAGTGATTCCTGGACACCTGCATGTGCAGACAATAAAAGAAGCGTTTCATGCCATTGCAGGTACACAGGCAATAACACCCACAGTTCCATAAAGAATCTCACAATCAGCCTAACATCCTCATTACCCAGGATTTCCAAATGTGATTGGGGCACATGGGACTGATCAGAGTGGAGTTTGATCAAACATTATTTGGAAAATGTACCTCTCCTCCTGATGAATAATCAGACACAGTGTCTTCATTAAATATTTGACCTTCATCAATATCTCGTTGGTCAGACACAGGTTCTAGGGATATGACATTCCCTGCAACTGACCCAACAAAAACAAAATGCTCTCAGAAACAGGGCGATGGGCATTTTGCTGGAAAGCCAACTCTTCTGCAGGGTTTAGGTCTGGATCGCGTGGACCTCCACCTGTTTTTTGCTTGTCTGCCTTATTATTAGCTTTGAAATTAATGTTTTTTATATTATATATGATTCTTTATGTCAACAGTTCTTTAAATAGTTATATACCAATATTTACCAGTTTGAAGTATATTCTTGTACTTCACTTTAACCTGTTCCCATGTTCTCCTTGTGCTCACGTTTGATCTGGAATTATGACATATTACATAATTATTAATCTGACACATAGGAAATGAAACTCTTCATTCAGTAAGTACAATGCACACTACTTAGCGTTTAATTTGTCGGCCACCTTTTGCCAGCATTCTTTTCTGTTTTGGGCTGCTTTTTACAGTGTTACCCCTTGTGCATATTAAATCTTGAAATTCTTCATATCCTTCGAATAAAAGGTCCTGCTCCACTTGTGTGAAAAAAAAAATGCACCCATTCTTTTGTCATTTTGTTACAGCTGATCAAAGACTTGCTGATCATGTTTTCTAGACTCAATATATATGGGCTTTTCAATCAGCGCGGGCGTGCGCATTCATCTCGGATAATTAGATCCAGCTAGACTAATCTACTACACGGCTGCGTTTGAAAAACTGACTTAGCCCGGATGAGCTTCACCGGCATTAACTCATCCAAGATGAGGCATCTGATCTCGGATGATTTAAGCGACGTACGGAAAATACCCCCCTGGTCTTATTATAATAATAATAATAATAATAATTCTTTAAACTTATATAGCGCTTTTCTCACTACTCAAAGCATTCTCCAAATAAGGAGGACCCGACAACCGAACCCACAATCTCCTTACTGCAAAGCAGCAGGCAAAGGAGAACCTTTAAAAGCTCAGAAATCACAAGATATTTCCCAAAATATAGCCTATAATTTTTTGTAAATTATCAACATAGGATTAACTCAATCAGTCACTTAGTTATTTATTTTGATCATTCATAGATCAGAGCATCAAAAGGGACCTTAACTGAGCAAACAAAATAAATATATTACATATTACAGCCATAACCTAAAGTTTGCATAAGTAAAGAAGAAATGAACAGTACAGTGGAACAAATGAACATCTTGGCATGACAATATGGCTGATACCAGAATTAGTATAGTTATGACAGAGAAATGGAATAAAAATAAAGTTACAGTCAGAGTTATTTAAATATAAAAGAAGTGAGTGTTTAAGGGAACTTGGAATTAACTCCATCATGAACAGACTTCATGAGAGAGCTGGAGATGGCAGGAGTTCCTTAACTGGATCTTTAAAAAATAAAATATGAATTTATAGATATTTCTTTAATTTACTTCATTTAAACTACAATATACCTAGAAATTATATTGCATACATCTTTGTCATTTATTTGGCAATGCTAAAATTCAGACCGCATAATGAAGTAGTGAGACCACTTCTGGAGTACTGCATGCAGTTTTGGTTGCCACACTAGCAGCACATGAAGTTGTGCAGTGGAGCACAATCAGGTAAATACCAGAACAAAACATCAAGCCCACCTCTGGCAAAATAAGAGTGACACCTTTTTATTCCTAAGAAGTGTTGATTGGCAAATTTGACAAAATGTTTCTTGCAGCAAATATACTGTGTTCACCATTGACCTTGTTTGACAAATATTTTCCTTGAAATTTGCTGTGCAAATGGCTAAGAGAAGCATTTTTCCCAGCACCTCATGATGGTTTGTGAGGCCTGTGTCACATCATACAGCTGTAGCAGCCATGTGCAGAACATTCACACATGCTTACTGTAAGATTGCTACCCAATCTGCATTGCCCATGCGTGATGTCACAACTATATCCATTCAAACTTGCCACCACATGCATTAACATAGTAATAAAACAGTATTTTTATTTTAGGGGTACATAAGCTGACCATAATGAGAATCCTATGAGTACTGACACACGGATATATAACACTGGTCCCTGCCAGCTCAGTCTGTTGCACAGTATCACATGGCTAATTTACAAGCATAATAAGACACGTGCTGCCTTTAAGAGACAAAACAAGCCTAAAAGGAACCTTCTCCTCCCCTTCCTTGAGTCAGAATGAGACCCATTGAAAAATAATAATAATAAAAGATGTATTACTATTTACAATTTGTTAAAATCACTATTGTACAAAGTGCAAAGTATCCCCACAAAAAAATCAAAAACAAAACAGATGTTCAACTGTGCCCCATGCCACTGCTTTGTCTTATGGCTAATGTGTGCCCCAAGTCTGTGAGTAAAATGACATATATATTGTTTCGCTTATTGGTAGTTTTTGGCCATTTGTTGTATTTTGATTGTTATTATCGTTCCATCTGCATCTTTTGTTGTTTTAGGCATGGAGGCCCAGTGATTGCTGCATCATAGCTAAGGTATAACATTTTTAGCCACAATAATCAGTCCAGAATAGTTGATAGATGTGTCCCTAGCCCTCTAAGCACTATTGTAATCTCTGTGAAACTAATTCAGTTCTTCCTTCCTCATTTACTTCAATACATTTCCCAGAGTTCGGCGAAGTTCCTGAACATTTCCATGATTTCCCTGAACTCAAGTTAACTCCACAGTGTTTGCTCACCGCTATTCTTGAGCAGGGAAAGGTATGTGGTACTGTAATCCAAGCCTTCAAATCTCTCCAAGTCATTGACAAACATGATTCGGCAGAATTTTTTTGGTTAAATAACTAACCACGTACACACAAATACTGGTGAACTTCAAGTGGAAGTGTATTTAGGACTGAAATCAGGAAACACTTCTTCACACAAAGAGGTGTGGTAATAATTATCCAAGTTATGCTGTAGAAACAGAATCCTTGGTGCCTCTGAATGAGATAGTGGAGCATCACAGCTGTTGTCTAACCAAATGAGCTTATTGGGTTGACTGATCTCCTTGCGATTGTCAGATAAGTTTTGTTTTTGACAGCTCCTGAAGAGGTGTTTCTGAAAAACTGGACTAGATAAATTTGGTATTCTGAACATTGTGCAAAGCACACAGATATTCGGGAGGCCTCAAGCAAAGTGTGACCTATATGAATAGTACTACCCGTCTCCTGAGGCTCCACCCACATAGTAATGAAACAGGACAGTGAGGAGGGCCCCACCCGGCTCCCCATTCCTGACGTCACGCTTCCCACTCCCCTTGGCCCGCAGCCTTTGTCTCGGATTAGTGCAAATATATCTCTCCTGCAAGTGAAGTATGATACTTAATGTGATGAGAGAAGTCACAAAATCAACTGGAATGTTCAAGCAAATTATAGAAAAACTAGCTGTGTAAGCCCGTGCTGTAAAAAGCCCAGGGTCCTAGAAACTATTGAAATTGTCAGGAGAAAAAATTGAAATATAGAGGTGTCAGGTAATTGAAAGGAGCTACTCTGGACATCTCTCTCGTAGGAGGATTCATTTTGCCAACGTGCTTGCATTGCTTGTGCATTAGCGGTGGGAGGAAAAGTAAAAGGGATACCATTTTGCCAATGTTAGCGGCTAAGCGACTTTGTCTTTCTTCTGAGGTTTTGTTTTGCAGACGTGCTTGCCTCGCTTGTGTACTAACGGTAGGAGGAAAAGTAACAGGGATACCATTTTGCCGATGTTAGGGGCTAAGCAACTTTTTCCATTCTTCTGAGGTTTCGTTTTGCTGATGTGCTGGCCTCACTTGCTTTCTGTTTCCTCTGAGGTCTCTCACTTCCAGGCCAGACAGACACACACACTTCCACACGTAGACGTTTATATATAAAAAAACAAATCTGAATCCGTTAAGTAGTACTCTCATTCGCGAGCTTGTTAGGAATGCCCGAGGCTGGCACGTGAGTGAGGAGGGCCCTGCCCCCCTCCCCTCGGCCCACTGCATGTCTCTCAGATTCGTACAAATAAATCAGCACCATAAGCAAACTATGATACATAGCACAATGAGAGAAATTTCAAAATCATCCAGAATGTTCAAGCAAATAATAGAAAAAAAAAGATCTAAATTTATTAAGTAGTTCTCTCGTTTGCTAGCTAAGCTGAGGTAAGATACATGCCCCAAGGCTGGCGTGTGTATATGGAGACCCATACCACCCTCCCCTCGGCTCACTGCATGTCTCTCAGATTTGTGCAAATAAATCGGTGGTGGAAGCGAACTGTGATATGTAGTGCAATGAGAAGTTGAAAAATCAACCGGAGTGTTCAAGCAAATTATAGAAAAAACCCAATCTAAACCCGTTAAGTAGTTCTCTTGTGAGAAACGGGCAGACATACAGTACAGACAAATGTTGGATTTTATATATAGAGAAATTTGCACAAATCATTAAGTGGAACTTAAACATTTTTAAGTTATGAAAAAATCAGTCTGGCTAATAGTAACCTAAAAGCAATGTGGTCTTCTTGGAAAAAGAGCTGAATTAGATGGGCTCCGGCAGATGTTAAAGTTGCATTCAATATTACAAACAACCCAAGCAAGGAACACAAAGCCAAGCAATGAGAGATGGTCATTACTTAAAATTCTCACATCCTCTGAACCCACCTCTCCTCCACAGTGACCCGAGTGTATAGTAATATCAATAACAATAAAAATGATGATAATTATAATAACAATGATGATGCTGCTGATGATGGTGGTAATGATAATAATAGCCACCATCAAACATGAAAAGGAAAAAGTATGTATGTTACTGTTCACAGGCGAACAGAGGTCAGTTTTTCACTAAAGTACCCTAAAATATACAGGCTTTTTAATAATAGTATTCAGATTGTAATAATAATCTTTGGGGCCCAGATGTTGAAAAGGAATGGATCTATCTTGCCAAATAGTAATTATTTCATGAAGCCGATCATTGCCTTTTGCATTAGTTTATTATTACTGTAATTTTTAAAAACTTTGCCAATTTTACAATGAAAATTCACTATTTGTGTTACACGTGCTGCAATAAGCTAATGTGAAAATGTGACTGAAAATATAAGGCGATATTTGTATATTCTGGGTTTCTGTCACGCTCCAATGTCATGCATGTCAGGAGGTTAGTAAATTGGTTATATCTGAGTTTGAGTATGAAGGACTGTCTATCTATCCTGGATTGGCTCTAACTTTGTAACAAATATTGCAAGCATCCAAACTCTCCATGACCCTGACCTGGATTTAATAATCCAGATTTAATAATGGATGGTTGAATATTTCAGTTCATTTTTCATTCTTTGGTGTTGTGACTGTCCTCCCCACTAAACAGGGTATTAATGGACCAGGAGCTATTAGATGGGTTTTGAAGGCAGCACTAATCAATCTACCTGCAAACTTCAGAGGTGGCTTTGAATTTGACTCCACTAGCATAGCAAACTGTGGGTAAAGAAGAGCTGGGCGTCAGAGTGGGCCAAACATTGTACCTGACAAACTTGTTTTAGACTTGTGCTTCTCTCTGTTGTGATCTTCTTTTGTGAGCATTGTCAGACTTGTGACCTTCTAAGAAAATTCATTCTTGGTTCCCAGGGAATTTACATTCAAACACCGTGGTAGATTTGCTCTCCCATGCTTCTGGGTTGGGTGCATTCTCATCATATTTTTCAGAAAGTTTGTTGCTTCACTCTTGTCACACTGTAGAATTTTTTTTATGCTGGAGGCTATCCTGCAGAGTGAGAGCAACTCTTTTCTTCTCTCTTTAAAGTTTCCTGCTCATTTGTTCCCAGTCACATTTCATTGTCCTGACGTCACTGGTGGGAATGTCTGCAATGATTTTGGTCTCCTCTCATCAACTCCGAAAGATCGAGTGTTGATTTTGGCGAGGACTTTGGGAGTGGACATTTGCTGTTCTCCAGTTTCTCTTTTTTGCTTTTCCTTCTTTGTAATCAAACTTTTTGGCTTATTTGTAAGGTGCTTTCTTAGAAATAATTATAAAAGGTTTTTGTTAAAAATAATTTAAGAAATACAAAATAGGCAGACGACTGCAAAAGCTGCAAACATTTGTTGATGACATCTATATCTATATATATATATATATATATATATATATATACTGTATATATCTTAATATATAAATATATCTTAATAGTTGTGCATTGTTGGTTAACTTCCAGCATGCATCAAGCACTGGAGAAATTACAAGAAAAACAAAATCAGCTGGCCAGCTGCACACTTTTCCACTACTGCCTGTCGCTGAAATATCCAATATTTTTTGTTAAATGACTATGGTTATTTGTTCAGAACATGCAAAAGTACTTACTCCTCTTTTATAAAAAATGATTACTTGTTTATTATTCATTGATACCATAGATGGGAATGTTGAGATCTGAAAGATTTTATCTGCTGAATTTAAAGTAAATTAAAGCCATTTAGACATGAAGGAGTGATATAGAGTCCTTCCAAAGTCATAGATCAGGAGTCCTCAGCTCCGGTCCTGGAGGGCCCCAGTGGTTGCTGGTTTTCATTCTTACCCTTTTCGTGCACTGTTTTTGCTGTTAATTAACTTCTTTTGAATTAATTTTAATTGACTTGTTTTTAAAGATTTGTTCCCCTGAATTTCTTCATCGTTCCTCTGAATTGCTTCATTTCTTTCTTTACATGGCACCCAAATAGAAATGAAATGTGACGTGAGTGAGCCAATAGAAGACTAGCTAAGTCAGGGCCTCACACTCCAACCAGTTGCTTAATTAGGCATTGATTCTTGTTATTAATTAAACCCGTTCTTTAATTCCATGGCTTGTTGCTGCTCTCATTATGCAATAGCATACACTTCTGAAATTGTTGATTTTCTCTTTTCTAAGAGCACTGTTAAAATGTGGACCTGAGCAGATCAGCATTCCAGAGATTTTCATCTATCTTTATTTTCAGATACTGTATGATGAACACAGTTTGCTGGTCATGTTTTGGTTCATTTTGTATCTCATTATTGTTGGCAAGCTAATTAAGGAAAAAGAAACAATTAAGGGTTCTGAGTCTTCAAGAACAAGTCAATTAAAATTAATTCAAAAGAAGTTAATTAGCAGCAAAAGCAGGTCACTTAGTAAGAATAGGGTTAGAAAGAAAATCTGCACCCACCATGGCCCTCCAGGACCAGAGTTAGGGACCTCTGTCATAGATAGATAGATAGATAGATAGATAGATAGATAGATAGATAGATAGATAGATAGATAGATAGATAGATAGAT